>JAOQMS010063931.1:0-24773 GCA_027563885.1 Erythroxylum longipes
GCTTTAGCCACCTTTCAAGCTTTACTAATCCAAGTGTATTGATGTATTGTGGCTTGTAAGGTTATTAAAACTTTGTATAACCAATTTTTGTTTGAGGATGAATGAAATATATGTATGTTCTACTCATGATCATGACCACTGTTAAGTTTTCGCGTTACATGTGTTAATCAAATGAGTTTGAGGCTTTGAGAAGTAGTTGGTGTTTATGTTTGTGTGTTTTGTCCTTGGATTTGAATGAATGAGGGTGGTTGGAAGGATTTAAGTCTGCATTAAGTAAGATAAATTGCAAGAGAAAAACACAGAAGAAAGAAATCGTCTGTGCTGACGTCACAACACAGAGGCAAGGAAAAACACAGACGAATTGTATCGTCTGTGCTGACATCATAACATAGAAGCAAAGAAAAATACAGACGAAGTGTATCATCTGTGCTGACGTCATGCACAGAGGCAAAGGAAAAACACAGATGACATGTCAGCATATAAACGAAAGGAATCGTCTGTGATGACGTCAGAACACAGAAGATAGAACACAGACGATAGGTGGTCAACCCAAATGATAAAAGTCAACCACAGACGATAGAACATAGACGATAAAACACAGACGATGGGTAGTCAACTACAGACGATAAAACACAGATGATAGAACACAGACCATAAGCAAATTCAGATGATGGGCCAACCACAAACGATACAAAGAAGAAGTTAAGGCCAATACATTGGATAGTTGTTTAGCTGAAGTTAGTTACAGAATTCAATTAAATAAAGTTTTTTCAATAAGAAGTAGTTATTAAGGATCAAGAAGCAGTTAAGGTTTTAGGTTATTAGTACAAGTCAAGGGACAAGATGTTAAGAAGAGGTCAAAATGAAGTTTCAATTTGAGGATTGTCCTAGTGAGGGCACTTTACCCTTATGGGATGCACGTCCAGATGTCACTTAAGACGTCGGCCACGTGTCTTGCAAAGGGTGGGGTCCCAACACTTATGGTATCAGAAAACGAGTTAGACTCCAGAAACGGGGTCTAATATGGTCCATTGAATACCTAGGAGTTGAGGGTTTCATGCAATTTGTAAAAGATCAAATGGGCGTTGAATGTTGTATTCGTTGTTCGTGTATAGATTGCTTAAATGTCAACATTCAAAGTCAAGATGTGGTATATAATCACTTGCTAATTTAAGGCACAAATAATTTTTATACTCTATAGCTTTATCAGGGTGAACGTTTAGAAGCAAGTTGTAGTAGAAGTGTTAGTACAGACGTTGATGATAGTAATAATAATGATGAGGAAGATTGTGATATTAACGAAGATGGTGATGATGGGATTGACAAGATGTTAAAGGATTATGTGAATTATATGGAGACCATGAATAAAATTGGTTTGCCTAACATAATTGGTAGTATAACAGAAGATAATTTCAGGAGGTTATTAAAAGTTGCTCAAGAAGAGTTATATCCAGAGTGCTTTAAATTCTCATAACTATCTTTTGTTGTCAAGTTGTTGCATTTGAAGGTCTATAATAAATGGAGTAACAAGTCTTTTGACATGTTAATTGACTTGCTCAATGATGCATTAGCTATTGGACACAAGTTGCCTAAATCTTACTATGACGTAAAGACATTGTTAAGGGACCTTGGATTATGATATATATCAATACATGCATGTAAGTATGATTATGTTATGTTTTGGAAGGATAGTAAAGATCTTGAAGAGTGTCCTATTTATAGTACATCAACGTGGCAATTGGATGATGGGAAAAGCAAAAGATACCGTATAAAATCTTGAGATACTTACCTATTAAATCACAACTATAAAGGCTTTTTATGTCAACAAAAACAACCATAGATATGAGGTAGCATAAAGAGAAACACATTGATGATAATATTATACGTCATCTAGCAGACTCAATGGAATGGAAAGACTTTAGTGGAAAGTTTCCATGGTTTATAGAGGATTGTCATAATGTTCGACTTGGATTAGCCTTAGATGGATTTAATCCACTCAGTAATATGAATAATTCTTACAACATGTGGTCGGTAATTCTAGTGTCATATAATTTACCTCAATGGAAGTGTATGAAGGAGCCTTTTATATTATTGTCTTTACTTATTCCAGGACCTACTGCTCTTGGTAAGGATATTGATGTATACATGCAACCACTAGTTGATGACTTAAACCATCTCTGAGAGGTTGGATTAGAAACTTATGATGTTGATGAAGGTGAAACATTTATAATGCATGTGGCTATTTTGTTGACTAGTTATGAGAATTTATCTAGATGGAGTACTAAAGAATATATGGCCTATCCTGTGTGTAACCATCAAACTTATTCAATGAGGCTATGAAGTAAATTTTATTATCTGGAACATTGTCGTTACTTAGAACATGGGCATAGATGGTGAAGAAGAAAATTGTTTAATGGCAAAGTAGAATTGGGTGAAGCACCTTTGTACTTGTCTCATGATGATGTTGTTTACCAACTATCACTTTTAGGTGACATTACACTTGGAAAACACTCAAGTAATAGAAAGTGAAAGTAAAGTGTTGTTGAGCTTAATTGGAACAAAAAAAGAACAATTTTCAATTTTCCATATTGGAGGAAATTGCTATTGAGGCGAAATTTTGATATAATGTATACTGAAAAATATTTGTGAGAGTATTTTACGAACTTTAATGGGAATTGATGGAAAAATGGAAGACACAGTTAAGGCTATATTAGACTTGGAATACATGAATATAAGAAAAGATTTGCATTTGAAAAGAATAGATGACGGGTCATACATCATTTCACCTACTTGTTACAACATGTCAAAAAAAGAGAAGCAAATTTTTTGTTAATTTCTTAAATCAATCTAGTTTCCTAATGGGTATGCATCTAATATAGCTTATTTTGTTAATGTTAAAGAGGGAAAAGTATTAGGATTGAAAAGCCATGATTTTATGTACTTCTGCAACGATTACTTCTTATTGGAATACATGGTTGTTTGTCAAAGGATGTATCCATAACTTTGGGACCATTGGGTGAGTTTTTTGAACAATTATGTTGCAAGACACTAAAAGTAGAAGAACTTGAAAAATTGGAAAAAGACAACTTTGATTCTATGTAAGCTGGAATTGGTTTCCTCCCTATCTTTTTTTGATGTTATGGTGCATTTGGCATTTCACTTACGATACGAGGCAAAACTTTGTGGACTAGTTCAATTTTGATAGATGTTTCCCATTAAAAGGTAATTTATATTAACTTATACTTTTTTTCTAAAGTTATTACTTAGTAACAATTGTTAATGTTTTATATTTTTTTAGGTTTTTATGCTCTTTTAAGCATTATGTATATAATAGAGCTTGACCTGAAAGGTCTAATGTAGAGACTTATATAGCGAATGAATACTTGACATTTTGTTTGATGTACTTAAATGATGTGGAGACAAGATTTAATAGACAAGAACATAGCTTTGATTTTGATCAAGATGATAGGTTGTCAGTTTCTCCTAAAAAGTAAGGCCACTTGATGCTAGAAAATATCTAGAGTTAACTAAAGACGAACTTGAAATTAGGCATTGGTATATTTTGAACAATTGCAAGGAAGTCGATATATATATGGAGTATATATATTACTTTTGATTCAAAATTTCATATTTAAATTTTATAGTTCAATCTGTATTTCCTAATCTTTATTTACTTTTTAAAATAGAGAGCATAAAGATTCGATTCGAAGTAAATGGATTGTTAATATTGAAGAAAGACTTAAGATTAAGTTCCCATCATGGTTTAGGACTCAAGTAAGTTATTAATGGAATATTATGAAATTATAGGAATTTGTATGTCAGATTAACTTCTAATTATATTTTGTTTTACAGATGATACAGTTACATAACTATAACCATACAAGAGGCGACAACAATATTATATGCTTTGGCATGTAGGCTTCATATATCTGGCAAAAAATATATAGGTTGCATTATTAATAGAGTTAGATTTCACATACAAGATCGAGATATTTAACTTAGAAGACAAAATTATGGGGTGGTTATTGAGGGATGTCATGATAGTGATTTTATTGACTTCCATAGTGTCATCTCAGAAATAATAGAGTTGTATTACATCAAGGATAAAAAGGTTGTTGTATTTAAGTGCAAATGGTTTAATCTTGGTGGCATAAAAGTGAATGGCAATATTACTAGCATCAGTGTTAGTAAGACATGGTATGATAATGACCCTTTTGTCCTTGCAAGTCAAATGAAGCAAGTTTTTTACGCTAATAACACTGTATTGGGTAGTAATTGAAAGGTGATTCAAAAGTTTCAAGATTGAAATCTCTTTGATTTTTATAGAAAAAATGGTCAAGTAAGTGAAGATGGTGATGAAGTATATCAAGAGATTCAATCAGAGGTGAATGATAGAGTCATACAAATAAAAGATGTAGATATATCTTCATTCCATAGGAGAGATATTGATCCCAGTATAGTACCAGTGGATGAAGCACAAGCCAATCTTGTTGTAGAAAGAGATGAAGACTATATTGAGGATGAATTATATGACAATGGTGACACTTTGGCTTAATATAATAGTGATGAAAAGTCGAATCATGATGTAATTAATGATGATTATTTTCAAGATCTTGGTCATGATAATTAAAGGTAAAAAAATGTTGTTTGAATTGTATTATTAATGTTTGAGTTATGTTTATGCATATTGTTGATGTTTGACTTATGTTCATGCAGATTTTTGATGTTTGAGTTATGTTATTGCTATTGTTGATGTTTAAGTTATTTATGTGGATTGTTGATGTTTGAATTATGTTTATGCATATTGTAGATGTTTTTCCTTATGTTAACGCGAATTATTTATGTTTGAGTTATGTTATTGCGGATTGTTGATATTTGAGTTATAGATATCCAATATAATGGCACTAGTAGAAACAAAGGGAAGATGGTGACAATTATCGAGGTTATTCCTCCCCCACAACAATTAGATTAAACAAATCCTACCCAATAATAGCAATTGATTTCATCCACCAATGAACCCAGTTAATAACAACCTCCATCTGCTTCAACTAGTACAAAGGGATCTACAAGTTTATTAATCTTTAACACATACAAATAAACTTATACTCAAATATAAATTTACATGTTTAATGCATAGTTTTTTTATCATTGATCATTTGTTTTTAGGTTCCAATATCAATTGCAGAAAAAGAGGTAGAGGTATAACTAAAGGTTGTGAGTTACAACGAATGAATATTGTAATGAACAACAAGTTATTTGTAAATATTGATATCTCGCAAGGTCGTTTTGTAGATAGGATTCAATAGGATTCAATCAACTAAATTGTATAGCGAGTTGGGGTAATTGCTAAAACTAAATTGCCTTGTCTTAAGCATGCGAAGCAGTTGAAGGAAGACAACTTGCTACAGAATGATTTGGACAAAGTTTCAGTAAATTTTCAATTTATTTAATTATATGTAATATTGTTTTACTTATTTAAAGATTAATTTCACTTTTACTTGTTCACAAATGAATCTCAATATTGTAAATATCGAGAACCCTGATATTTCAAACTATATGACTTTACTATTAAAATAAAGGAATAGGGATCATTGTTATCGACTGCATTAATATTGCAAATCTTTTCCTTTGGATGAGGAGGTAAGAAGACATGTTCCCGAATGGATGTCTCCAGAAAATTAGAGGAATATGTGTGATTATCGGGCCTCTGCCAACGTTAAGGTTTGTTTTCTTTCTCATCACATTTGCTTCCATTAGTCTTGTTATACAATTTAATGACTATTTCTTTTCTTTATTTAGGAAAAGTGTGAGAAAGCTAAGTTTAAAAGAGGAAAAATGAAAACTATATAAATCCAAAACTCTAAATCATTTGTTGTCCTGTGAAATGAATATATAAGTTCTTTGTTTCCAAGTTATAGTTACATCAGTAAATACAATATTATTTATTGTGTTTTGTTTTTTTAATCATAAAATAGAGTTAGAAGGAACTACATGGAAAATAGTATGATAGGATTACACCTTACAAATTGACATACTAAAAGGAAGGTGAAGGTTAGATGTCCAAAGAATCGCACAATAATATATAAGTATAAAAATTTGTTTAATTTTTAAGTTATATTTATTTATGTAGTACTAACTGATAATATTTAAATTGAGTATTGATTTTGTTTTTTAAATTTTAGAATAAGATGTAGGAGTTGTTACAAACATTAATATCTGACAGAAATGAGCCAAATGTATATGAAATTTGCCACAAGGTACTTGAAACAGGATCCAGCTACATCAAAGGTATTAATTTTGGGCCAAAGCCAACTACTTCTGTTGGGCCCGAGTCTCGGTATTTATTTCATGGCTACATTACAAGAGGATTGGGTGAATATCAAGTGGGAAGAAGGCTGGAAGCTCAAAGTTGTCATGGGAAACTCAAATCAGTTACTTTCTTAGAAGTTGTCCAGCTTATACCCTGTCCAGCAACACTATCTTGTAAAAATCATATCTCTCAATTCTGATGTCCAAAAATTTCAAAATTTATACCATTAGAAAGAGAAGAGGATAAGCTTTTATGAAGAGAACTTTGTTTGATTTGGCCTACATCAATACAGTTTATTCGTGGAAGTTAGAGCCACTAATTCTGTCCAAGGTAGTGCTGCAGCTGTGTCCCCTTTTTCTTTTTTTTGCTTATTATGAGCTTTTACTTATTCCAAAAGGACCTAGATCCAACAAATACTAAATGTACATATATGAATCCTAGCATGAAAATTGATTTTAAATCTATCCATGCCCATCTAACATACTATTCCATTTCTAACAACAATTAACAACCCAACATAGAAGATAGTTTTGAACATGTACAAAGGGAACTTCTTCAACTCTTCCTTCCATTGCTTAATTAAAACAGAGTTTGTACATAGCTTTAATTACATATCAAAGGTCATATCAATAGCATAATACAAAATATAAGTGAATGCTCATGCTTGATATGCTTATAAAGTTACCAAATATAGTCAAACTAACTTAGTTACAAAAGGTAGATATTTTAGAGTTTGCCAAGGCTTGCAAGGATCAATTATCTTCTTGTTTTGCACCTGAGAAGTGGAAAAATAATAGGTTGAGTTGTGAAGCTCAGTGGATAATGCAAGGATCACTTCATCTTTCTCATTTCTTTTCTTATTTATTTAAGACCGCTTTTAGTCGTTTTAAGTTTATCCTTCCATATTTAATTTAATGTTTACTTGCTCTTTTATTCTCTTATGTCTATTACACACTAACTTAATTCTAACATTTCTATTTAACATTTCTGTTTAATTCATGCAAACACATGTAGATAAAATATATTCATGACTAAACTCCATCATATTCTAATTTAATAATTCTAATTTCTATTCAAGCTTGCTAAATTAATTGACTAAATTCTAAGAAAAAAATTGGGGTCCAACATTTCTCCTCCCCTTAAAGAATTTTATCCTCGAAATTCTTATCTGAGTCTATAATTAGGTGTGGATACTTCTCCTTTATGGCTTCCAAAGGCCCCCTTGTTGCCTCTTCTCTTGTATGGTTCTTCTATAAGACTTTAACCAGTTTCACAGTCTTTTTTCTCAAGACATTTTCCTTTGGATCTAGAATCTCTACTAGTTGTTCTTCATAAATCAAATCCTCCCTTAATTGAACCATTGAACGTTGGACAATGTGTGAAAGGTTTGATCTATATCTTCTCAACATTGATACATAGAAGACATTGTGAATCTTAGATAGTTCTGGTGGCAGGGCTAGCTTATAGGCTAGAAGCCTAATCTTCTCAATAATATCATAAGGGCCTATGTATCTTGGACTAAGCTTGCCCTTTTTACCAAATCTTAAGACTCCTTTCCATGAAGAGGCTCTAAGAAATACTTTGTCTCCAACTTGATATTCCATCTCCTTTTTATACGCGTCTGTATAGCTCTTCATCCTGTCTTGAGCTACCTTGAGTCTTTGCTTCACTAAAATCTTATCAACTGTAGCTTATACCAACTCAGGTCCTAAAAGTCTCCTTTCACCTTCCTCATCTCAACAAATAGGAGTTCTACACCTCTTACCATATAAAGCTTCATAAGGTGCCATTTGAATTCCTGATTGGTAGGAATTATTGTAAGCAAACTCAATTAAAGGTAGATGATCATCCCATAAGTCTTTGAAGTCCGTAACACAAGCTCTTAACATTGCCTCCAATGTCCTCATTGTCTTCTCTGATTAGTCATCAGTCTGCATGGAAAGTTGTGCTAAAATACAACTTGGTTCCCAAAGCCTCTTGCAAGCTTTCATAGAATCTGGAGGTGAATCTAGGATCTCTATATGAGACTATATAACTTGGAATCCCATGAAGTATGATTATTTCATCTATGTATTTCTTGGCCAAGGCATTCAAAGAATCTGTTTGTTTAATTGACAAGAAATGTGTTGGCTTGGTTAGCCTATTGAGAATCACCCGTATTCCGTCATGCTTCCTACTGGTCCTTGGCAATCCCATCAAGAAATCCATTGTAATCTTCTCCCTCTTTCATTCAGGAATAGACAAAGGTTTAAGCTTGCCGGTAAGTGCTTGATGTTCTGCTTTAAATTGTTGGCACACCAAGCATCTTCTAGCATACTCTGTAACATCTTACTTCATTCCTCTCCACCAGAAGCGCTCTTTTAAATCTCTATACATTCTTGTACTCTCCGGGTGCATTGGATATGGAGCATTGTGTGCCTCATCAAGAATTTCATCCTTCAATTCTTGCATGTCTGGAATACATAATCTGTTGCCTACTACCATCAATCTATGTTCTCTTATCTCTATTTAAGAGGGCTTACCATTTTTAATTTCTTCTCTGAGCTTGCTTAAGTACTCATCTTGCTTTTGCAATTCCTTAATCATCTCATTCAACACTGGACTCATTCTAAAATTAGCTAATATACAACCTGATTTGACTTGCCTCAATGTCACCTTAAGTTTGGCTAATTCCTTTAATAAAGGAAGTATACTATCTCCATATGTGCCATAGTAGATTTTCTACTCAGTGCATTCGCTATTACATTAGCTTTCGCCGGGTGGTAGTCTATCATCAAGTCATAATTCTTCAGTAGTTCTAACCACCTTCTTTGCCTCAAATTTAACTATTTTTAGCTCATCAAATATTTAAGACTCTTGTAGTCTATAAATACCTTGGTGGTGACCCCATATAAGTAATATCTCCATATTTTCAATGCAAAAATTATGGCATCTAGCTCCAAGTTATGTGTGGGATAATTCATCTCATAGGGTTTTAATTGTATAGAAGCATAGGCAATCACTTTATCTCCTTGCATCAACACGCATCCCAATCCCTTCCTTGAGGCATTACTATATACTATATACCCATCACTACCAGAAGGCAAGGTCAGAATTGGTGCATTTGTGAGCCTATTCTTCAATTCCTTAAAGCTCTTCTGACATTCTTCTGTTTACACAGACTTCTGACTCTTCCTTGTCAATTTGGTGAGTGGGGCTACTATCATGGAAAAGCCTTCTACAAATCTTCTGTAATAACAAGTTAGACCCAAGAAACTCCTCACTTCTGCTACATTCTTAGGTGCTTCCCATTTAACTACAGCTTCTATTTTCCTTGGATCCACATGTACTCATTTTTGTGAAATTACATGTCCAAGAAACACCACTTCGATTAGCTAAAATTCACATTTATTGAGTTTGGCATACAACTCTTTCTTCCTCAATGTCTCCAAGGTAATCCTTAAGTGCTCTTCATGCTCCTTGTCACTCTTGGAATAAACCAATATATCATCAATAAAGACTATGATAAATTGGTCTAAGAAAAGCTTAAAGACTCTATTCATTAAGTCTATGAAGGCTGCAGGGGCATTAGTTAATCCAAAGGTCATAACTAAGAACTCAAAATGCCCATATCGTGTTCTAAAGGCAGTCTTTGCACATCAGACTCCTTTATTCTCAATTGGTGGTAACCAAATCTTAAGTCTATCTTAAAGAAGACTTTTGCCCCTTGCAATTGATCAAATAAATCATCTATGTATGGGAGGGGATATCTATTCTTGATGGTGACATGATTGAGTTTCCTGTAGTCCACACACATCCTCAAGGATCCATCTTTCTTCTTCACAAAAAGAACTAGAGCTCCCCAAGGTGAAGAGCTAGGCCTAACATAACCTTTCTCTAACAGCTTTTCTAACTGCTCTTTAATCTCCTTCAATTCTGTTGGATCCATTCTATAAGGTGGAATTGATATTGGTGCAGTGCCTGGAAGAAGCTCTATGGTAAACTCAACCTCTCTAAGTGGTGGTAGTCCTGGTAATTCCTCTAGAAAGACATCTGAAAATTCCATGACCAAAAGAATATCTTCTAATTTTCCTCCATCTACCTTCGTGTCTACCACATATGCCAAGAATGCTTCACATCATTTTCTCTGCTGTTAGAGCCGAAATCATTCTAGGTGGGCTTGCTTTCTTGTCTCCCACAAACACCACCTTTTCAAAATTTTCCAACTCAAACTCTATTTTCATCTGTTTGCAAATCAAATTAGCATTATATTTTTCTAAAGTATCCATGCCTAAAATCACATCTAATCCCTCCATCTTCAATGGCATTAAATCCACCACTAGTTTTACTCCACCAATGTGTATTTTACAATCTCTATAAACTTGACTAATAATGATATACTGGCCAATTGGGGTACTAACCATCAAAAGACTATCTAATGGACTCAAACTTCTACCATGCACAATCTTACTTGACAAAATAAATAAGTGGGTAGACCCCAGATTAATTAGAATAATAATATCATCATTAAACAATTTAACCATACCAGTCACAACCTCTGGAGCTGCTTCTACTTCCTCCCTTGTCATTGCAAACACGCTAGTTGGTGCTTGCCATCTTGGTCTTCCTAGAGGATTCACTTTCTTGGCTGCACTAGAACTACCCACTTCAGTTGTAGCCTTAACTCCCACAGTCTCAGCCCTTTTTGGAGCTTGCATCTGAGTTCCCTCCTGTCTTGCATACTTTGGGCACTCTCTAGCCATGTGTCCTTTTTCTCCACAGTTAAGACAAGCTTCACTCAGCCTATATCACTTCCCCTTATGGAATTTGCCACAATGGTCGCATTTAGGAATGAATGGCTTATCCCCTTCTCCTCTTCTACTGCCTCTAACAGTTGAGGCTTGAAAGATAGTTCTCATCTGTTTGGGCTTGCTTACACCACTGCTCCTAACCTCAGACTGTGTGGGGAAAGTCCTAACACTCCTCTCTAACATAGGAGCGCTGCCTCCCCTCCTAAACTGTTCTCTTCTTTTCCTCTTTCTGTTTACTGCACTCTTTATATTCTCTACATTCTCAACCTTTAACGCAGCTTCTACCAGCTGTTGGAAGTCACATAAATTTTACGCCACCACTCTTTCTCTGATGGATAAATGCAATCCACTTCAAACCTATGATACTTAACCGCTTTGCTCATCATCACCTCAGCTGTATATCGGGACAATTGCATAAATTTATGCTTATATTCGCTCACCTTCATCTCCCTCTACGTGAGACTCAGAAACTCTCTTTGATTCTACTGGATATAAACCTAAGACAAATATTTCTTCCTATAAACAGCTAGGAAGTCCTCCCATGTGAGCACTGGTGGTTTTATCTAACTCCCTGGTACAATTTCCCACCAATACAGGGCATCTCCCTGTAGCAAGCTTGCAGCATATACAACCTTTTCATCATCCTCATAGTCCGTTTATTCCAATATCCTTTTTCTCTTCCTGAAACATGTTTCAGCTTCTTCTGGATTAGTTATTCCATGAAAATCCACTGCCTCTTACTTCCTAAGCTTATCAAATGCTTTACTTTCTTAACTGGGGCTGGGGTAAAAGTTTGTGGCATCTGGCCTATGGCCTAGACAAAAGCTTGAGCAAAGGCTTGGAACAGTCTAGGATCTAAGGGACTAGGCACTTGGTCTTGAGGAAGAGGTGACTCATGCGTTTGTGAGGGAAAGGGCTCACTATCATGCCCTATAGAAGCCTCAACATTTCCTGGGGATCGAGACTCATCAGTGTCCTCCTCTCTTAATGGAGAGTCAGGTGTAGCAGATCCTTGCAAAAATCCTCGTGTTCTTCTAAAAGGTGGCATCTTACTCCTTCAATTTAAACATTAACATTTAGCTTACATTTCATTTTAATCTTATTTCCTACATGCATGCATGATATGCATCTCACTCAATGCAATCAATCAATTCAACAATGCAAATAACATAACAATTTGGAATTAACAATTCTTAAATAGTCTCTAAACTTATTATTTTCAATTAATCTTAACATTTTCTAACCTGTAGTTAACCATTATCATTTTCAAATAATTTAATGTTTCCTAATTCCACAATTAAATATTCCTAACAAAGCATGGATTTTTGAAGCACAATAGTGCCCTAAGTCCCTTCAGGTTATTTAAATAACCTTTTTGTGGGTGTCAACATGCACCAGGAGCTCAACACGCTTGACCTAACTCCCCAATTTATTTTTCTAAGCTTAATCAATCTTTACATAGTAAGCGTCATACCATAACATACTTAAACATTCATCAATTTCAAACATTCAATAAACACAACATATTCCACATAAGTCATACCATGCTCCATGCCTAATTAATTACTATGCCATAAAACATTATTTTCCCAGTATACTTTTACATGTATATGATAAACAAAAACAAACAATTAATCACGCATTTTAATAATTCATATCACAACATATTCTAAGCCTAGGAATCCTTAAAACCTTAGCTCTGATACCAAAATGTTGGGCCTAGGTCTCCGTACTTATTTCATAGCTATATTACACGAGGATTGGGTGAAGATTAAGTGAGAAGAAGGCTGGAAGCTCAAAGTTGTAACGGGAAACTCAAATCAGTTACTTTCTTAGAAGCTGTCCACCATATACCCTATTCAGGACACTGTCTTATAAAAATCATATCTCTCAATTCTGATGTCAAAAAATTTCAAACTTTATACTATTAGAAATCTAAGAGGATAAGCTACAACTTTTATGAAGACAACTTTGGTTGATTTGGCCTACATCAATACAGTTTATTCGTGGAAGTTAAAGCTACTAATTCTGTTTAGAGTAGTGCTGCAGCTGTGTCCCCCTTTTCTTCTTTTGCCTATTATGATCTTTTACATATTCCAAAAACACCCGGATCTAACAAACACAAAATGTACATATATGACTCCTAGCATGACAATTGATTTTAAATCTATCCAGGCCCATCTAAAAACATACTATTCCATTTCCAACAACAATTAACAACCCAAAATAAAAGATAGTTTTGAACATGTACAAAGGGAACTTCTTCAACTCTTACTTCGATTGCTTAATTAAAACGGAGTTTGTATATAGCTTTAATTACATATCAAATTTCACATCAATAGCATAATACAAAATATAAGTGAATGCTCATGCTTGATATGTTTATAAAGCTACCAAATATAGTCGAACTAACTTAGTTACAAAAGGTAGATATTTTGGAGTTTGCCAAGGCTTGCAAAGATCAATTATCTTCTCGTTCTACACTTGAGAAGTGGAAAAATAATAGATTGAGCTGCGAAGCTCAGTGGCTAATACGTTTATAGCCATTGGTAATAAGCCACACACAATCCAGGAATTAAATTATCTACAATTCTAACTCAAATAACTCATAGTTAAAAATGTTATCACATAAATCATATCATGTATATTTAACCATCAAAACATAACATTCAATTGTGTATCATGCTCAACAAATCAAAATGAAATGCACAAACATAATGGCTTGAGAGAGTCCCATGGATCGAAATAGAGAAACCGAAGTTTTACACCATGAACTAAATGAGTCCATTTCTTAGGAGCTCATGTGCCACAAGCAAGGAGCCAGGAGAAGGCTTTAAGTCAATGTGCACATATGACGAACAAAATGGTATCTCTCTTATCCAAATACAAGCAAATTTTGATACTCAATTTATTTCATCACATGTTTATACTTTCATGCTTTTTGTGCTTTTTCCTCTTTTCATTAATACAAAATGTTGTAACATCTTTCAAGGCATAACATGGTAATAAATCATAGTGCATTTTGTAGCAATCACAATAATTCAAAGTCAAGCAATTAAGCATACAATCAAGCAAGAAATCAGCCCATCATCCACAATATACTATAAACATATTACCTACCTAATTGATTGTAAGTCCAAACTTAAGTTTGCCTTTCCTCTTGCTCTTGCCTTGTATTTTCTTGGTTTCCTTCAAACAAACAAATTTTCATTCAAACAAATATACAAATAGAAAATCCATAAAGAATTAATAATCAAAATTTAGTTTAGACTTAGTCTACCCATGGTTTATCTAGGCTAGAATAACTAAGATCTAATTGAAAATCCATGAAATTAAAAAAGGGTTTCTTGGTCCTCTCCTTTCTCCCTTTATTTCCAGCACATGAAACTTATTTTATTAAGTTAGAGTTTAGCAATATCATGTATACTGATAGTTGATAATTCTATAGCTGTCGGTAGAATTATAAGTAAAGGTTAACGACCACTACAACAGTCGATCCCTTTGGCGACGATTTATTTAGCAAAGAAATAAAATTCATCGTCAAAAGAGAACATATTACGACGTTACAAAGAAGTCATCACTAAAGGACAACATTTACTAATGAATACAAAAAGCGTCGCACAAGCAAAAATCTTTAGCGACAAATATAAACAATCATCGCTACATGCTGAATATTTAATGACGATTAAGATACATCGTCACCAAATGTAGAATAATAGGTGATGAATTGTAATATTTGTCACTAAATATGGAAAAGGTGAAGTTTTATGAAAACGTCACATGACTTATCAAACATGTAGCGACAAATACCTTATATCGTCACCAATAGTTGACATTTGGTGATAAAAATTTTATTTAGTCATGAAAGCTTAAACATTCAACGACGATTTCTTATCGTCATCACTAAATGTTAAGTATTTAATGATGATTTTTTGTAATCGTCACTAAATGGCGCACATATAGTGACGAATTCTTGAAAATTTCGCTGAATACTTACATTTGGTAACAATTTGTTGAAATCGTCACCAAATGATTGACATTTTCATAAATTATTAAACTAACATTTTCATAATCTATGATAGTTAAGAAATGTTTTATTGGAGATTTTATTTGAATTTTTACAACATATTATTAAAAAAATGTCAACATAATTTTGAGTGTTAAACAATAGTATTAAATAATTATTAGTAATTACAAAATTGGCAAAATAACTTATAAAAATGTTTATTAATTTTATGAATATAATAATATGATATATGAGAACAATACAGTTATATAACAATATAGTACGAACTTTGAATTAGAAGTTACCCAATCCATACACTCATAGAACTATAACAATAACAGTCCATATTCAATAGTAAACAACTTGACCCCTAGGTGGTATATATGTTGTTTGTAATCATTATTACAGATACAACAATAAATAAACTTTAAAGCTGAGTTAAGTTGATTGACTTGCTAATTGGAAACGATATAATTATTTTTTTGGTTTTCAAGTAACGTGAGAGTTGGTAAAGGTAAATGCATCCCCGATGTCTGGATTCCCCAAAAAGGTCCTTGCACGTTCGAACACACCAATTGAAACAGTAACAGTTGTTCCCTCAATAGTAGGGTTTTTTACACCCTCTTACAATAACTTTTCTACTATAGCTAACTGAGATGAGGATGGAGTGAATAAGTCACTAGATTTAGTACCTAAAACATAAACAATATAGAAGTTAGATATTGTCATATTAGTAAACCATTAAATGAACTGAAATTGGAGTGACATGCATATGTGCATGAGCAGGCGAAGTATTCGGAATTGTCATATAAGTCGATTTAGAATAAAATGATGATATGTTTAACTCCAATTTTAATGACAACTAAAACTAGTCCAGTTTAGCACTTATACATCTTCAATGTGCCTAATGAAATGAAAGTTACCCTTGATAAAAAGTAAAATACTCTTGAAACAATTTCAAGAGTAAATAGAACTTTCATCGAACACCTTACATACATGACAAACTCATTCGAAGATTCAAATGCAAATCATATGTTTTCCGTTCCATCATACTAAGATTAACACATCCCATACTGCTTCCATTCACAGAAAACCTAAAACCATGCAGTGAATGCATATATAATTGGTCTTTCAAAACAAAAACATAACACCTTTAAAAGACGTGAAAGGCTAAGGGTGTATAATGCCAAGCAGGATGCAGTTAGGTAAGTTCCTCAGTAGGCAAAATCCCGAAAAAACTTGAGAAGATTTAGTAACATTGACACCACCTAAACCGATGAAGACTCCAAAAACCAGTTGAGCAAAACCTAAACTCTCGAACGATAATTGCAAATAACTTAACATAAAGAAGTCAATGAACAAATACAAAACACAAAGAAATTAACTTTAGCACTGTAAAAAATACCCTATGTACAGATCTACACAAAGAACGTCAAGATCTACATTGGAAGGAAAAAAATCTTAACTTTTGCTATTAATGTATTTGTAAAATACTTGTTATAGAAATGAAGACCGCAACTAAAATTACAATAGATACTAAAAAAGAACTGACAGGATTATATACCGTGTTTTGAGATACAAGATGATGAGTTTGATACGTAGGTAAGACATCAAAGATCGATGGTTTTGTGAAGACTTCACGGAGACTACAAAGGAAGAAATGAGTTTCAGATGAAGGTAAAGGTTTTTTAACAAGAAAATGCTTGGGTTTTTGCTACATTTTCAACAATTCGTAGCAAATTGAAACTTTTAGGCGACGATTTCACAACATTTTGTTAATTTGTGACGTTACAAGTGTTTTGTAGCCAAATCTTTGCATTTTACGATGAATACTACATTCATCGCAAATTGTCTACGTTAGTTCCAAACGTATTGGTGACTTTTATCATTTATCGTTGCTAAATCTCTTTGATTTTACGATGAATTTTGTTTTCATCGCGGAATGTTGAAACTGTAAAAAATTAAAGAGGGACGACGTTGTCTGTCTATTAATAAATGATGTCATCCCACTCGATATATTGTCGAAGACCTAGCTTCCTCCCTCCCTCTCCTTTCAGTGTTTTATGTCAATTTCAAAACAACGATCTCTCCTTCATTTCTTCAATGTTCCTTCAATTGTGTAAGCTTCCATTTTTGACAATGAATAATCCCCCAATCATCTCGTAGACCTCCAAAAACTAGGTAAGCTTTATTTTTGTGTTTTGTTATGCATTTTTTAAAAATCTCTCTGTTGAAACAGTATATATAAATTGTTGTGGTTTCAAAATTTCTTTAATTGTTTGCATCTTCTAAGTAGCAAATTGTTAGGTTTGTGTGTGTGTTGTGTGAATGGTGGAGAAGAAAGGGACAGAATGAAGGTGTTTGTGTCCATACGTGTGTCTTTGGGAATGCTTACAAGGTGCTTGCTGAAAGTCCTATTCCATTTTTGTTAGGACAAGGGTTATGCTTTCACCTCATTTTTGCTAGGACAAGGGTTAGCTTCCATTTTTTTTGGCTTTCACTATCACTCTTGTTTTTGTTACAATATACAAAGATAGCAAACCCAGTTAAGAAGAAGTACAGATGGTGTTATTACATAGCATTATCCTATTTGGTCATATATATATGATATGAAAGGAACAGACGAATCTTCGACAACACCGAAAAAAGCTAAGAACTTTTCATTAATGAACTTTATAATGCCATTATGATTCGTATAGCCACCTTGTATAACAAATTTGCGCTACATTCAAATTACTTTAGTAGCTAGTGATGTAGTTGTTGCTAATGTATGTTTTTGAATGTCATTATAATTGGTAATCTAATTACTTTATCTGGTTGAATTTTCTCTTATTGAGAATCTGTTTTAAGACAATTTAAATGTTAACATTTTATGGATTAATTCAATTTTTATTTTTCTTAAAAAAAAGGTCAAAAGTGGAACTATCAAAATCAACTCCAACTTCCATCATCATTGCATCCTCCAACCCTAATTGGGAAAGTTTTTAACATCGATTTATGGAGGTGTTTTGAGTCTTTACTCCTTTTACTATCCAAGTCTCTTGAAACGTTGTCGTCCACCTTATGTTGGTATTTTTGTCTAATGGTTCCAAATGTTTCTCTAGTCTATCAATGTTTAAGTGGTTCATCAATCGCGTTATCGTTCTGGCCCAGGAAAGTATCCTTACTATCCTAATTTCGTAATGTTCTTGATACTATTATCTAATATATTCAATTTTAATTTTTCAAAAAAATCAACTCCAACTTTCTAGATTTTCCAAATCAATGCTTTAAGCTTATTTCATTTTCTTATCTTTTTTTATTTCATTGCCTTGTATGGTAAATCTGAACAAATGTGTTTTGACACATGCTTATGGATTGCTAAATATGTTTTAGGTATATTCTTGAATTGTTATGTATAAATTTACCTTGTTAAATTCAATAAATTTCTACTTTGTCATATATGTTATACTTATATATTATCTAAATTGAGAGATTGAATTAAGTTATTTATG
Organism: Erythroxylum longipes; assembly: GCA_027563885.1. Lineage (NCBI taxonomy): Eukaryota > Viridiplantae > Streptophyta > Magnoliopsida > Malpighiales > Erythroxylaceae > Erythroxylum > Erythroxylum longipes. Next base: position 18,601 of record JAOQMS010063931.1, read on the forward strand.
TTAGGTTGAGCAATAAGAGTTGGTATCTTAATTAACTTATAAATATAAAGTTAATAAGGCATAGTTGAATTCATAAGGCAAAGGGAAGACATAACAGGGATATAATAGTCCCCAAGCTTCCATCATTGAGTAACTTCAATTTCATTATTATCTTTTACTTGTCAATTATTAAGTTTTGTTAGTTTACTTTAATTTTCAATTAATTCAATTTTTTGTACCTTAGACAAAGTGTGATTAAAATTGTTAGGTGTCTTTTATACCTTAAAGAGTTTTATGGTCTGGGAATTTGTTAGGTGGAGGGTGGAGGGTGGAGAGCAATTTATTTGGGGTTAGGTTTGCGCTATCAAAATTATTGGGAATCAGCTAATTGTGATTTCTTACATATCAAAGATGACATTCGGAAGGAAAGAGTTTATGGTCCTTCATAACTTATTGGTCTCGGCCCGTCTAGATTTTCTTATGCATGTTCCAGACCTATTGTGTTTGGGGAAGCATTATGAAACATGTCACCTATATTACTGCTAAATTTGTGCCATCAAAACACTTGTTGAAATTCTTTACGAATGCAACATCATTTTCTTGGACATTTTTCTGTAAATGGGAAAACAATATATTATTTTAGTTGTTAAAGAAAAACAATTAACATGTTGCTAAACCAGTATGAATTAATGCACATTTTGTAGATTCTATTTCCCTTATTTTTCTTAGAGTCAACAATCACATACAACTATTCATATTCGGGTATGTCAATTATTAGTAACCTTCATTGTTTTATATATCGATTGTCATTTCATTTTGTTTTATATTGTTCACTTAGTAGTTATGTATGAACTGGAACAACATTTTTGACTGCATGTAATAATAAACATAGGTTTTTTAAACCTAATATAAAACAGAAAATGTATGTTATAACTCTGTTATCTTCTTGTATTGTATAGCTAAATGGATAAAAGTTGGATGTCTTATTGAAAATAGTCAACTGAATACGTAGAAGGAGTTAAGAGTTTCATGCAATTTGTAAAGGATCAAATGGGTAAAGATTGTAGTATTCGTTGTCCATATATTGATTACTTAAATGTGGACTTACAAAGTTAAGATGTGGTATATAATCACTTGCTCATCTGAGGCATAGACAAATTCTATAGTCTATGGCTTTATCATGGTGAACGTAAGGAAGCAACTTGTAGTGTCCATCTTATGATGGGAGCTACAATAATGATGATGATGATTGTGATGTGAATGATGATGGTGATGATGGGATTGATGAGATGTTAAACGATTGTCAGAATTATATGGAGACTATAAATGAAACAGAAATGCCTAATATAATTGGTAGTATGACCGAAGAAAAATTTAGGAAGTTATTGAAAGTTGCTCAAGAATAATTATATCCGGGGTGCTCTAATTTTTCTTAACTCTCTTTTATTGTGAATTTGCTACATTTTAAGGTTTATAATAAATAGAGTAACAAGTCGTTTGACATGTTAATTGACTTACTAAACGATGCATTACCTAGGGGACATAACTTGCCGAAATCTTACTATGATTCGAAGAAACTGTTAAGGTACCTTAGATTGGGATATATTTTAATTCATGCTTGTAAGTATGACTGTGTTCTTTATTGGAAGGAAAGTAAAGATATTCAGGAGGTCCTATTTATGGTACATCAAGGTGGCGGGTGGATGATTGGAGAGGGAAAAAGATATCAATGAAAATCCTTTGATACTTTCCTATTAAGCCATGATTACAGAGGTTGTTTATGTCAACAAAAACAGCCATAGATATGAGGTGGCATAAAGAGAAACGCATTGATGATAACATTATGTGGCATCTAGTTGACTCAATGGCATGGAAAGAGCTTGATAGAAAGTTCCCATGGTTTAGACAAGATTGTCGTAATGTTTGACTTGGTTTGGCCTTAGATGGATTTAATCCTTTCGGTAATATGAGTAATTCATATAGCATGTGACCAGTGATTCTAGTCCATATAATTACCTCCATGGAAGTGTATGAAGGAGCCTTTTATATCGTTGTCTTTGCTTACTCTAGGACTTACTACTCCTGGTAAGGACATCGATGTTTACTTGCAACCATTAATTGATGACTGAAACGATCTATAGCAATATGGATTAGAAACTTTTGATGTTGTTCAAGACAACACATTTACAATGCGTGCTGCTGTATTGTGGACTATCAATGATTTCCCAGTTTATGGAAATTTGTCGAGATGGAGCAATAAAGGGTATATGGCTTGTCCTATCTATAATCATCAAATATATTCAACAAGGATACGAAGTAAAATATGTTATACGGGTCATCGTCGTTATTTGGAACATGGGCATAGATGTTGAAGAAGTAAATAGTTTAATGGAGCAGTTGAGTTAGGTGAAGCTCCGATCCAATTGTTAGGTGATGACATTGTTTACTAGCTGTCACATTTGGTTGACATAACATATAGCAAAGACCCAAGTAATAGAAAGCGTAAAAGAAATGATATTGAACTTAATTGGACTAAAAAAAGCATATTTTTCAAGTTACCATATTGGAAGGATTTACATTTGAGGCATAATCTTGATGTCCTACATATTGAGAAGAATGCTTGTGAGACCATTTTAGAGATTGTTATGGGAATTGATGGGAAATCCAAAGACACTATTAAAGCTAGACTAGAAGTGGAAGACATGAATATTAGAAAAGATTTCCATTTGAGAAGAAGAGATGATGGATTATACTTTATATCCCCGGCTTGTTACAATATATCAAAAAGTGAGAAATAAGCATTCTATTAGTTCCTCAAATCAGTAAAATTTCCTAATGGGTATGCATCTAATATAGGCCGTTGTGTGAATATTAAAGAGGGAAAAGTGTCAAGGTTGAAAATTCATGATTGTCATATACTTTTGCAACGGCTACTTCCTATTAGAATACATGGGTGTTTGAAGAAGGATATGTCCCTTACTTTGGGTCGACTCGAAGAGTTTTTTAAGCAATTATGTTGCAAGACACTTAAAGTTCAAGAGCTTGAAAAATTGGAGAAAGACATAACATTAATTATGTGTAAGCTTGAATTATTATTCCCCCATTGTTTTTTGATGTTATGGTCCATTTGGCAATTCATTTACCATATGAAGCAAAACTTAGTGGACCAGTTTAATTTCGATGGATGTTTCCAATTGAAAGGTAATTCATATTAAATTGAGCAAGTTTTCCCTATATTATTTGTTTGTAACAATTCCTAAGTCATTAACTGTTTATGTTCAGTTTTTTTTGCTCTCTTAAGCATTATGTACGTAATAAAGCTCGATCAAAGGGGTTTATTACAGAAACTTATATATCAAATGAATCTTTAACTTTTTGTTCAATGTACTTAACTGATGTGAAGACGAGATTTAATAGACCGAAATGTAACTTTGATTTCATTGACGATGGTGGGTTGTTTATTTTCTCCCAAAATGTTAGGCCACTTGGTGTGGGTAAATATGTCGAGTTAAGTAAGGATGAATTCAAAATTGCCCATTGGTATATTTTGAACAATTGCGAGAACGTTGATACATATATAGAGTATAGATATTCCTTTTCATTCAAACATTCATATTATAATTTCCTTTATTAACTCTGAGATGTTACTGTGTTTTTTTTTCAATAGAGGACACAAGGCTATAATTCGAAGCAAAGGGATCGTTAATGTTAAAGAAAGACATAGACAGAAGTTTGTATCATGGTTTAGAAATTGAGTAAGTTGTTATATTAATTCAAAATTATGAAAATATGAGAATATGATGAGGTCCTTATATTTATTTCCAATTTTTCGTACAGATGATACGATTACATAATTGTAACATGTAAGAAGCGACAATAGCATTATATAGTTTAGCATGTGGGCCTCATGTCTATGGGAAGAAATAATTAGGTTGCATTGTTAATAGGGTGCGATATCATATAGAAGATTAAGATATTCGACTTAGAAGTCAAAATAGTGGGATTGTCGTTGAAGGATGTCATGACGACGAAATCATTGACTTCTACGGTGTCATATCTGAAATTATAAATTTGCACTACATCAAGGATAACAAAGTTTTTCTACTTAAATGCAAATGGTTTGATCTAACTAATATGAGAGTGAATGGGCATATTTATAGCATAAATGTTAGTAAGACATGGTAAGATAGTGATCCTTTTGTCCTTACAACTCAAGCCAAACAAGTTTTCTACATCAACAATACTGTGTTAGGTCACAATTAAAAGGTTGTTCAAAAGTTTCAACAAAGGAATGTTTTTGGTTTTTGTGAAAGGGATATTGGTTAATTGGATAAAGATGTTGATGAAGTCTATCAAGATATTGGATTGGAGATCAATAACGAAGGTATTCCAATAGAAGATATAGATATATAATCATTCCATAAGAGAGATGTCGAGCCGAACATAGTTCAACTGGATGAAGTCCAACCCCATCTTAGCTTACAAACAGCTGAAGACTATACTAAGGATGACTTTAATGACAATGACGATACTTTGTTAGAATATATTAGTGACGATGAATCTCCCGATAATGTACTTAATGATGATGATTTTCTTCATTTTGATCATGTTGATTGAATGTAAGTTTCATTGTTTGTATTGTTTCAAATGTTATTAAGATAATTGCTTTATATTGTTGATGTTTAGTTATGTTAATTAAGCATAGTTTTAATGTTTAACAAAATGTTAATTTTATTTTGCAATTATAATTAATTTTATTTTGCAATTACAATTATACGTTATGTTTTTAATTCATTTTACACAGGTTCATTATAATGGGCCTTGGCGAAACAAAGGAAAGAGAGTGGTCATGGCAAATGAAGTTCCTCCCACAGAAGAGATAGCAATTCCATCATCAAATGACGGAAGTCAGCAACAACAATCTTTACCAACATCGTCTGGTAGTCATGAGGGATCTTCAGGTATGTTTTTGATAACTAAACATATTTACATTTAATGTCTGATTACATGTTTAGTGTGTTTTTATCATCATGTATTTTTTCAGGTTCCAATACTGGCCTTATAAAACGAGGTAGGGATAAGACAAAAGGAGTTGAGTTGCAATGGATGAATATTACAATGAATTCCAAGTTATCAGTGACGATTGAACCGACGCAAGGGTGCCCAGTAGATAAGATCCAAGCTGCAAAGCTGGCTAGTGAGTTGGGCATCGTTGTTTGGAATAAGTTGCCTTGCCTTCAACATGTTAGGCAGTTGAAGGAAGACAACTTGCTGCAAAATGCTTTGGATAAAGTTTTGGTAATATTTCAATTCATTTCATTATATGTATTGCAATTTTACTTAACTATATTAATAATTTATCTAATACGTGTTTTTACAGATGAAGCTCAATATCATTGATATTGACACACCTGAGGTTTCAAGCAGTGTTAGTTCACTGTTGAAACAAAGGGTGAAGGATCACCGATATCGACTTCATAAATATTATCAGTGTTTTCCTTCTGATGAAGAGGCAAGGAGATATGTGCTGGAATGGGTGTCTAAAGAAAATTGGAATAAATTGTGTGATTATTGAGCTTCAATGAAGTTTCAGGTTTGTTGTTGTCCTCAGGTATATTTCCTTCTATTCATTATGTTTATAGATCTCATAACAACTTCTCTTAATTTAGGAAAAGTGTTCTAAAGCTAAGGCCAACAGAGTCTTAATGAAGACTCCTCATAACACCGGCTTTAGATCATTTGTCGTTGTCCGACAAGAAATAGTAAGTGTAACATTTTCAATTTATTATTTTATTTTTTAATACAATAAATTTCTAATTGTTTATAATTTTTTAAATTAATATTACAGAGTCAAACATAGCTCCAAAGGCAAGACTGTGATAGGATCACACTGTACAAGCACACACACTTCAAGGACGGTCAAGGCTAGACGTCTGAAGAGGCACAAAGTAATTATGTAAGTACAAATAAATTAATATTACAATTTATTTTCTATATAAATAACTAATAATTTTTTAGCTAACTCAATTTTCTACTTAACATTGTAGGACAAGATGCAGGAGTTGTTGCAGATGTCATTAGCTGAGGGAAATCTGTAACATCCCGTTACCTTTGGAGGGTTAGAATAGTAAATATGAGTGATAAATGAGAGCTTAGAAATGCATTTTTCATGCTCATGCATAATATGGCATACA
>JAOQMS010064107.1:0-24723 GCA_027563885.1 Erythroxylum longipes
CTCTCTTATCGAAACTTATTGTAAACCATCAATATCACGATTCAGTCCTTATTGGCCTCTTTGCATGGCACTCTCTCCGGTCTCTCGTAAACTTAGAGGGGTGCAATGGATATAAGTTTATTTACGGAAGGTGCATCTTTACAGACGATGCGCCCTTATAGAAGAAGATGAGTCACAGATGAAGGTACTTTACAGAAGGAGATGAGGTCACCCAAAGGAAACTGACGTCATTATAGAAGAAGTTTTGCTATTAGCAAAATGTTTCCTACAGACATCGAATTGAATTGTTCTTGATATGATTCGAAATAGGGAATCAAGATGTACAAATTCCATGAAGAGATCAAAGGCCAATTTTATCTTCTTAAGGGTCAAAAATAGGACAGAAGATATGCAATGAACAGTAACACAGAAGAAGTGTAGAAACAATAACACAGAAGATATTTGACAATCGCCATAACTTTCCTTAGAGGGATCGGATCAAAGTGTTCTTATATGGTTTGACAGGAGTTTCCAAGATCTACAACTTTTATGAAGACCTCCGAGGCCAATTCTATCTTCTGAGGGGTCAGAAATGGGACAGAAGATAGGTATAGATGAAAAAATAGAAGAAGCAAAATACAGAAGGAAATGATTTACAAAAGAAGATGACGTCACCCAGAGGAAGCAGACGTCATCACAGAAGAAGTTTGTAAATGGTAACACAGAGGAAGTCTGTGAACAGTAACACAGATGATACTTGTAAACAGTAACATAGACGAAGTTCATGAACAGTAACATAGACGAAGTTGATGAACAGTAACATAGACAAAGTTCATGAACAGTATCATAGAGGAAGATGACGTCACCCAGAGGAAGATGACATCATCATAGAGGAAGTTGGTTCACAGAGGATACAAAACACAGACGAAGCAATACAGAGGAAGATGACGTCACCCAGAGGAAGATGACATCATCACAGAAGAAACAATACAGAAGAAGTTTGGTCGCAGAGAAATCAAGATACAGACAAAGTCTGGTTCATATAAGAACGCATCTTGACAGACGATGCATCCTCATAGAAAAAGATAACTTGCCAAAGAAGATCTCTTACAAAGGAGAATAACTTCTAGAGGATGGCAGAACTTATCATCTTTCATGCCTATACAAGTTCTATACATTGTTTTCATTGCTGTCACACCTCCAATCTGAAAATATCATCTATACTACTCTCTCTCTTTTTTTAAACTCCAGAACACCAAATCGCTCAAAAAGCCAAAACTCACATAAATGCCAGAATCGCAGACTACTATCCATATCCAAATCCCTCATATCTATTCTCTACACTGCGAACCCCTTTTCATGCAGATATGTATATCCAACATGCACATGCTTATTTACACAGTGGAAACAACTTTACAACCACTTACTTCTTTAGCAAGTACTCTAACACTAAAATAGAAATCAGCACCAAAAAAGCTGCTAGCTCGGTATTCGGTGATGAAGGTCAGGGGAGAGAATCGCAATGTGAAGTGTTTCAGTAAGGCATCGGAACTATGGTAGATTCTTCCTAACTTAACCAATGTAATATGTGAGTCCATTCCATGTCCCTCACGTGTACTATTTATCTCCACTGACTCACCGTTTGTCATCATTACAAACTGTAGTGGAGTCTTCCTAACTTAAACAATATTATACATGGGTCCATTTCTTGTCTTCCACGTATGCTATTTATCTTCGCTGATTCACCATTTATCATAATCACAATTTGTCATACTTACCCGAAAATGCCAAATGAAGGCATGTATAATTGGATGAATGTGCCAAACAATATGTGAGTCACAAATAACTTATGTTTACCGTTCAATTATCATAAGTCATATAGATGTCTCACAAATAATTGTTCTAGCCGTATGCCTAGGTAACGGGATGTTACAAGAAATGGCTCAAAGGTCGTTCAACTAGGACTAAAGGATTTAGATAGAATTTTTGTATATTTCTTTATATATGTAGCATATTTTGTAAATAGAGCTATAAACTCTGATTTGCTTTTGATAACGTATATATATATGGATAATGTTGTAATGCTACAATGTACATTTTATTTATGAAATGAAATGAGGAATTCAGATTTTAGAAATTGAGTATTCATGTTTTAATTTATGATGCCATGATATAAGTGAAAGTGATATAGTTAGCGTGCCGCTTCCGTTGGGCATGTGCTCGAACATCTAATGGGTGAACGGGGCACATGTCGAATAGAAGTGGGGTGCATCAGGCCTTGGTATCAGAACATGGTTGGCATCCATAGGGATATATAGGAATGTTAGGCATGAAATATCATGAGAAATGTGGATAATAATTAAAGTTATTGTCTATTATAGTTCATCCTCTATAGGTGATCAAGTGGGACAATCAGTTAACCTAGGATCAGTAGGAGCTAGTAGGGAGTCTTTGGTATCTCGACCTGAGAGAATGCCTTTAAGAGTTCCCGAGAGAAAGGAAAGGAGGTAGGATAAATTGTAAAAGCAGGAGGTTGTGGACTTCTATGGAAGTACAAACCATGTAAAGGTCGAGGGATGGTTAGAGAGAACAGAGAGAGTTCTTGATCAAATGGATTATATGTCAGATGAGAAGTTCGACTATGCAGTTTCTCTACTGCAAGGCCCAACATACCAGTGGTGGAAAACTGTTCCAGGCAATACCACCAAGCCTTGTAACTTGAGGTGGGAAGATTTTTTGAGAGTCTTCAAGGAGAACTACATGCCCAGAATCTACCTGGACAGAAAGATGCAGGAATTTCTGGATTTAAAGCAGGGTAGTTTATCTGTGGCAGAGTATGAGATTAAGTTTAATGAGCTAATGGGTTATGCTAGTACCTTGATTCCTACTAAGGAAGACAAGTGCAGGAGATTCGAAGATGGGCTGAACATGGATATTAGGACGAGGTTAGCCATTTCTAATCTGGTTAGTTTTACAAAACTACAGGTTGCCCCGATTCGAATTGAATAATTGTTGAATGACAGTCAATCTGAATACAGATCAGAGTTTAAACTAAAGAGGCCCAGTAAATCTCAGGGTGGTTTTTGCAGAAGGTTTAGCAAGCGTCAGAAACGAGCTTTTAGACCACCGACTAGATTAAGATAGTCAGGGTTCAGGCAGAGGGGTAGCTTTGTACAGTTTGGCAACGGAAGAGGTGCAGTATTGGGTCAGTTACCCAATTGTGAGCACTGTGGAAAGAAGCACATCAATGAATGCTAAAAATTGACAGGAGATTGCCTTTGATGTGACTCTTTTGAGCATCAGATCAGGGATTGTTCTGTTGTGTATGGAACACCGTCTGGAAGGAAAGGAGGAGTGGTAATAGAAACTACTATCTAGTAAAGCCGATCTGGTGGGTCTGGACAGAGAGGCCGTGGCAGAGGCAGAATGAGTTTTAGGAGCCTTACTGTTAAGACTGAGATATGGAGCAACCAACCATAGTCTCAGGCCCGAGTATATGCAACGACCAGACAAGAGGCTCAGAATTATCCAGATGTCATTGCACATATGTTGCTTATATTTACTTATGAAGCTTTTGCATTGCTAGATCCTGGATCTACGCATTTCTTTATCACACTACATATGTAATCTTAGTTGCATTGTGATAGAGAGCTGTTGAGATATGGATTAGAGGTGAGTACACCGATAGGTAGTATCATAGTAATAAGAGAAGTCTGTAAGAGATGTTTAATTCGAATTGATCAAGCAGAGTTGGAGGCAGACTTGCTTGTGTTATAGTTAAAGGAAATAGATGTTATCCTAGGCATCGATTGACTCATTGCTCATAGGGCTATCTTAAACTACTATACTGAGGAGGTGATACTAGAATCTTCTAATCAATCGAGAGTAGTATTCAGAGGTATTAGTTAAGCAGTGCCAACCATACTGATCTCATTTGTGAGTGATTTGAGGTTGATACAAGGGGATGTGAGGCTTATTTGGCCCACATCATCGATACTCAAATTGAGCAAAATGTGCAGGACATTCCTATGGTTAGGAAATTCCTGTTTGTGTTTCCTGCTGAGTTATCTAGCTTACCTCTAGACAGGGAAATAGAGTTCACGATTGATTTGGTTCCAGATGCTGCTCCTATATCTATTCCTCCATATAGGATGGCACCTTTGGAACTGACGGAGTTGAAAGCTCAGTTGCAACAGTCGTTGGAAAAAGGTTTCATTAGATGCAGTATATCACCATAGGGAGCTTCAGTCTTATTTGTGAAGAAGAAAGATGGAATGTTGAAACTATGCATCGATTATAGGCAACTAAATCGGGTAACAGTGAAGAACAAGTATCCGTTGCCTAGAATTAATGATTTTCTTGATCATTTGCAGGTAGCTCAGGTGTTCATTAAGTTAGATCTAATATTTGGGTACTATCAGTTGAAGATAGTCGAGGCTGATATACCGAAAAGTGTACTCAGGTGTAGGTATAGGCATTTTGAGTTCTTAGTAATGCCGTTTGGGTTAACTAACACCCCAGCTGTATTTATGGCATTGATGAATAAGGTATTTCAGCCTTATTTGGATCGTTTTGTAATTGTGTTTATCGACAACATCTTAGTGTACTCAAAGAGAAAAGAAGAGCATGCTGAGCACTTGAGAGTAATCCCACAGATTATGAGGGAGAAACAATTTTATGCCAAATTTAGTAAATATGAATTTTGGATGAATTACGTAGTGTTTCTGGGTCATATAGTAACTGAATAAGGCATATAAATGGATTCAAAGAAGATAGAAGCAGTGATGAAGTGGGAAATCTCGAAGAATGTATCAGAGATCTGGATTTTTCTAGGATTAGCTAGATATTACAGGAGATTTGTCGAGGGGTTTTCATTGATTTCATCCCCTCTGACTAAACTTCTGAGGAGGAATGTGGTTTTCATATGGAATGACAAATGTTAGAAAAGTTTTGAGGAACTGAAACACTGATTGACTAAGACACCAGTGCTGACTATTCCATCAGAACTAGTGGTTATGTAGTACACAGTGATGCTTTGTATCAAGGATTGGGATGTGTATTGATGCAGTATGGCAAGGTGATAGCCTATGCATCGAGACAATTAAGGTCTCACGAGATTAATTATTCGATACATGATTTAGAACTTGATGTAGTAGTTTAAGATATAGAGACATTACTTATATGGAGAGACTTTCCAGATATACACTGATCATAAGATTTTGAAGTATCTGTTGAGTTAGAAGAAGTTAAATATGAGAGAAAGGAGATGGAAAGAGTTGTTGAAAGATTATGACTGTACAATTGAGTATCATCTGAGAAAAGCTAACATGGTGGCGGACGCATTGAGTGGAAAGTCGAATAGCAGTGTAGCTCAGATTCAGTTATCGAGGTTACTGAGCTTAATTCAATTAAGAGCTTTGAATGTAGAGTTACATCTAGAGCAAAATGAGGCATTGATTACTACAATGAGATTAAGGCCGATTTTGCATGAAAGAATCAGAAAAGTTCAGAGTAAAGATCCTGAAATGGTGAAACTTATAGAGAAGTTAAAGATGAATCTAGATTCTGAGTTTGAACTAAGAGATGAGACATTGTGGTTAAAGCAGAGGTTGTATGTACTTAACATTGATAATTTCAGAAAGGGGATTCTGGAGGAGGCACATGTAGCAGCTTATGCTATGCATCCTGGTACCATCAAGATGTATAATACACTGAAGCAACATTTCTAGTGGACATGGATGAAGAAGTAAGTAGTTGACTATGTAGTTAAGTGTTTAGCATGCCAGCAGATTAAGGTTGAGCATCAGGCTCCAATTGGGAAGTTACATTCGTTACCTATTCCAGAGTGGAAATGCGAATGGATTACCACGGATTTCATTATGGGATTGCCAAAGAATTTGAGACAAAATGATGTTTTATGGGTTATGGTGGACCAATTGATCAAGTCGGCCCATTTCTTACAAGTGAGAGAGAATAACTCACTAGAACAGTTAGCTCGGAGATATGTAAATAAGGTAGTTAGACTGCATGGGATTCCAGTGTCCATTGTATCGGACAGGGATCCCAAATTTACTATGAGATTCTGGAAGGGCTTACAGTCTGCTATAGGTACAAAATTGAACTTCAGTACTGAATTTCATCCTAAAACAGATGGACAGAGCGAAAGGACAATTAAGACTGTTGATGATATGCTCAGGGCATGTGTATTGGAGTTTCAAGGAGCATGGGATCATTATATAGCTTTAATTGAGTTTGCATATAACAAACACTATCACGGTAGTATCAGAATGGCACTGTATGAGGCATTGTATGGAAGAAAATGTCGATCGCCTCTATATTAGGATGAATAGGGTTTAAGAATGCTAGAAGGCCCAGAACTGATACAACATACTGTGGATAAACTAAAACTAATCCAAAGTCAAATTAAAGTAGCTCAAGATAGACAGAAAAGCTATGTGGATCAGCACTGAAGAGATGTGGAATACAATGTAGGAGACAAAGTGTTTCTGAGAGTATTGCCTTGGCGAGGAGTGCTAAGGTTCGGTAAAAAGGGTAAGCTGAGTCCTAGGTATATTAGTCCTTATGAGATCATTAAGAGGACATGACCATTGGTATAGATATTGTCCTTACCGAATGAGATGCCCCAGATATATAATGTATTTCATGTGAGTATGCTCAGAAAATACCGATCTAATCCAATGCATATATTACCAGCTCATGAGATTGAAATAGCTAGTAATCTGAGTTATGTTAAGGAGCCGATCAAGATAGTGGGATATCAAATGAGACAGTTGAGAAATCGAGTAATTCCATTGGTGAAAGTCTTTTGGAAGAATCACTCAAATGGGGAAGCAACTTAGGAAACAGAGGAGCACATGAGGAGACAATATCCCCACCTGTTCAAACAATTAAGTAAGAATTTCGAGAATAAAATTTCTTAAAAAGGGGAGAATTGTAACATCCCGTTATCCTATATTAAGGGTTAGAACCCTAGAATATTGTACATGAGAGATTATATTGAGAAGTTAGAAAATGCATTTCATACTCGTGTATAATAAAACATACGCATACACGTGAATTTGATTATTACACATATTATAATGATTGTACATACATTCATTGACTTTTTTTTGGTTTAATTGATTTTAATGTGAATATGATATAAATTGTTATTTTATTGTCTTGAAAATTAATTTGGGGAGTGTGATTATTGATCTATAATTTTTGGTGAAATTTAGAAAAATCCTGGAAATTTTAAGTAATTTTTGGACTAGGAAAAATGCCAAATGGTAGGATAATTGACAAATGCTAGTAGACATAAGTGATAGATGAAAATGGAAATAATTGATGAATGACCTTAGGAATTTGTTAAGTGTCATTGAAAATTGGTAGACAATTGGATTAGAAATTGGAAACAAATAGACTAGTTATTAATAAGAGTCCAAATAAGACCATAGGAAAGTGACAAGTGGCAGTGACAAGTGTCACTACCACTTACCACTCATCCTATATGACTCTCTCTAGTGAAAGACAAGCATTTTGTTGTCTTTCACTTGTTAATTTCTTTCATCTTCTTCGTGGCTTTCTTCTTCTTCTTCTTCTCCACGATTCTGATTTACCAAATCTTCATCAACATTACACTTGCTTTCATCTATCAATTGCTACTTCCATCTTGTTGTCTCCTTCTTTTTCACTAAAAGACCTAATCTTCCTAACTTCCATGATGATGTTCGTGTGAGAGAAGAAAGCTAGGGTTAAGTGATATCTTGAAGATTTTGAAGTTTTTTATCAAGTAAGTTATGTTTTGATCTTTATGGGTAGCCATATATGAAACAAATATGGTGATTAATTGATATTAAATGATCATAAGAATAGTGGTCATTATACATGTGCATTATGGATGAAGAATGAGAATATCGATGTCTTGTTTCTTTGAGAGTATACTGAGAAATAATAAAGAGATTATGTTCTAAATTTAGTGTGTTAATGTTGTTCATGAGTTGCTTAATAAAAAGGCATTTATGATGATATATTAAGAGATGAATGATTATAAAAAAGGAAGTTGAAATATGATGATGTATAGATGAAGAAGTAAATAGAGTTATATCTTATTTTTTTGTTGTGAATAGGTGTTGAAACATTGATAACCATAAGGACATATTGATGTCCTGTTGTGGTTTTGATTAATGACCTTAAGTAAATTGTTTTGTGAATGTTTTATATGGGTAATTGAGGTAGAAATAAAGAGGTTATGAATTCTAAGTGATGAATTAAGGAAATGAATTGTTTTATGCCTTATGAATGTGATATATTATGGAAAGAGATAGGATTTCATGAATGATGAGATTAAGTTGGAAATGGTGAATAAAAATAGTAGAGGTTTGAGAGTTTAATGCAATTATGAAATGATGTTGGATTAGAGGAGATGAATTTTGGTAGAATTGGAGTGAAATGGTAGTTAATATATGTGTTGAATTCTTGTGAATGGAGGAAGACATTGTAAAGCACGATCATGGCCCTCACCCCATGATCGTGACCTGACAAAAATAAGTTTATGTCATAATCGTGGCCCTTACACCATGATCATGGCTTGGCAAGAAATTTTTTTTTTCATGATCATGGCAAGACCACCATGATCGTGGCCAAACATAAAAGTTTCTTTCACGATCGTGGCCAACCCTAAAAGTTTCTTTTATGATCGTAATAGGGACACCACGATTGTAGGCAGACCTATGGAGAAAAAGAGTTGTCTTTTGAGTGACATTTGAATCAATTAATGTTAGGGTGCTTCCATATGATGTATTTAGGCTGGAATGAGATCTTGAATGAACCTAGTTTATGATGAATGAGGTGATTAAAGTGAGTAAAGAGTATTAGGTATTAAAAAATGATTGAAAGACGATGTTAATTGATTATGAGATGTGTATTAAAGAAATGTACCCAGGATTGTCACTGAGCATGCATTGTATATAACACATATACATATGTGCATAAATGAGTACTTATGTGACTGTGTAAATTAGTAATATGTAAATATATATGTTTGCATGATATAGAAGAGAAATTAGAGTGACTGCATCTAAACATTACCGAGATCTCAAGGTAATAAGCTATCTGGAGCAAACTGTGAGTAACCTAGATGGTCTCACGTGATTAGTTGTTTGTTTTAAATTCTATATTGAACTATAATGATAACTGTGAATGTGTTGATTCTGGACATTAAATGTCCAAGGCATTTGATGCAGGTAAAACATATTAAAAGAGCTCATTAAATGTTAATTTGACTAAATAAGTGATTCTCAACTTAATTGTTGAATTTCGGACCAAGGTTTGATGATAAATGTGAATGATATTACGATAGTGAATATGAATGTGTAAAATTGAGCACAATTGATTAACTGAATACATGTGACACATTTCATTACATGAATGCATGATAACATAAAGGCAGTTATAACCGAAGTTGCCAATGAAAAAAGAGCTTAAAGCTCAAAATGTGGTGAGAGCCTTTGGCTCACTATGTATAATGAGCCTTGTATCCCTAACAGATAAGGGACAGTTATTAATGAGCCGGGTATCCACAATGGATACGGGACAGTGAAAAAGGCACTCGTTCATAACAACGTAGTAAACGAATGTGGGTCTTATAAGCATTGCATATACATTGATAAGTATGTTTTGAATGATTGTAATGTATTGTTGAATTATGTTGAATGAAAAATGTGAAAATTGTGATCAAAGTGTTTCTTGATGTTACATGATGATAAATGAAATGATGTGATTTTGTGATTATATGAATTGATGTGTTATATGATATGAGTGAACCATTGAGGATGGTTAACTCACTGAGTTCGTAAAACTCACAAAAATTACAACGTTGACTTTTCAGGTTCGAGAGAGGCAACTTAGCTTCTAATACAACTTAGAAGAGTTTTAGTACTGTTTTTAGATAGAAGAAATGACTCAAAGGTCGCTCAGTTAGGACTGATGGATTTATATAGAATTTTTGTATATTTCCTCATACATGTAGCATATTTTGTAAACGGAGCTGCAACCTCTGATTTGCTTTTGATAATGTATATATATATATAGATAATGTTGTAATGGCACAATGTACATTTTGTTTATTAATGAAATGAGGAATTGGGTTTTTAGAAATTGAGTATTCGTGTTTCAATTTATGAGCCTATGAGATAAGTGGAAGTGATATAGTTAGCGAGTCGCTTCCATTTAGCATATGCTAGAACGTCTAATGGGCGTACGGGCACGTGTCAGTAGGATTGGGGTGCATCAAACCTGGACTCACCACTGCTATAGTAGTAGGTCTAGTTCATTTTTGTGTAGTGTTGCGACACGTTACCAATTTTGGCAGCGTTGCTAGGGAGTGCAGTGCTTTAGTTTTTTTTCTTGATTTTAATTGGTGGTTTTTACATAATTATTTGCAATTTGTTTCTTTTCAGTTAATTCTTAATCTTTCCATTTTTTGTTTAGTATTAGTGATTTAAAATTTGAAAAAAAAATCGTAGATGGAAGTAATTTCTTTCATAACTCATATTCCTAACCTTATAATTATGTTTGGAGTGATTATACAAATTTTAATTATGGATGGGATAATCAATAAAATTACTTCCATGATAATATGCAGAATACACAGCAATTCCCGTATGGACCAGAAACTTCTTATCACAACTCAGGACATCTCTGGAAGATATGCTTAATATTATGACTGCTAACAACGTTCAATTTCAACAGAATATGCAGATATTTAAACAGGGTATGCAACAACTTTAAGAGAATACACAACAGACCCAACAGGATACTATATAGTTCCAATAGGATGAAAGGAAATTTTGGTCTATTTTCGGAAATATGGAGGGCCAACAAAACTCATGTACATCTTTGGAAGAATTGATTAATATTATGAATTCTAACACTTTGAAATTTCAACATAGTATACAATAGTTCTAGTATGATATGATACAATTCCACCAAGATAAAATGCCTAGTCTCTAGAACTTGGCAAGTAAAATGGGACAGATGACAGAAACTCTCGACCGCGTTGAATCACAAAGCGAAGAGAAGCAAGCATATTAACCCCTATGTGTATCTAGTGGATGTTAATATGGAGACCTTACAAAGTGATGGGGAGCTTGAGAATCTTGAGTGTACTACTCAGGGAATTGCTTGTGAAAAAAGAAGAAGTGGACAAGGAGCCTAAAGAGAAAAAGGATACATCTTTTAGCTCAGAGGTAAATATTGAGTTCCAATTTGTTGTTAAGATTGACTCTTTACCTTTACCTAGTAGGTTAGAGAAATTGAGCAAGGATGAACAAGGTGAAGAGTCATTTGAAATATTTCCCGATAGTATAGACTCAATAGAGATTGAGAATATAAAGATAGGGCATATGCTGAATATGACAAACTATTAACCAAGCCCTATCCTGAATAACCCCAAGTGGAAGTGGTTCAAACTGTGACACCTGAGGATTATAATTTTTTCATGTGAGGAGAAAACATAGAGTCAAGCTAGCAACATTAAACAAAATTGCTTCTTGGGA
This sequence comes from Erythroxylum longipes, assembly GCA_027563885.1. Classification (NCBI taxonomy): domain Eukaryota; kingdom Viridiplantae; phylum Streptophyta; class Magnoliopsida; order Malpighiales; family Erythroxylaceae; genus Erythroxylum; species Erythroxylum longipes. Next base: position 11,538 of record JAOQMS010064107.1, read on the forward strand.
GGCAAATGATAAGTGTAAATTGCATCATGTTTTAGGGTATAGTTTGATATATGTTTAGCTATTAATTCAATCATTTATTATGTATTTAGGTAAGAATTGTGTTAGTTTGTTAATTACTTGTGTTTTAAGTGTTTTAGGAGTTAGTACAAGCTTTTGAGCTTAAATATTATGTTTATGAGGTACCTTGATGTGTTTGCTAGTGTTTTAGGGTCAATATCAAAGAACAGAGGAGTTTCGGAAGACATTCGGGCCGAAACAATGGCCCACGACATAAAGGCCTACAGGCCACGATCGTAGCCTGCTTCGGGGAAATGTGCACCACTTCCAAATTTCATGTTTCGAGGGATTTTTTGGACCTTTCGAACCCCAAAAAAACCCTAGTTCAACCCCAAAACACAAACAAACATAAATAGAATAACAAGAACAGAAAGAGGGACCTTTTTCCATCAGCCAAAATCCTAAAACCTATAGAGCTTTATTGAGAGATTGAGGAAGGAATCGAAGGAAGAGAGACACGGAGAAGAAGACTATGCAAAGTACTTCCCATAATAGGAGGTTTCTCGTTGTTGTTGCCTCCATTAATACATTCCAGTCGTATTTTCTGATTTTATTTCAATTTTATTCATGTATAGAATTGGGATAGTCGTTAAAAATATGTTTTTTTGAATGTTGATTTATGTCTATACCCACCTTTGGGATTTTTTATCTTTGAGTTTAATGAAATTTGATTTATTGCATTTTTATTGAGTTATTGAGATTCAATTTCTATTCTTAATAATTCGGTAACAAACTGAGAGGGTGAACTGAGTGAATATCATTAAATTGGGCTAACGAGAGTTAGGTAGTTTAATAGATTGAGAAATGCCTGTAAAATTGAGTAATAAGAGATCATGCATAGATTTTCGATAGGTTATTGGACAATTTCATATCTAATTTAGGTCTTAGGTAAATTGTGAATTGAGAGATTGCAATTCCATAATCTAAATAGGGTTTACAAATTAGGGTTAAATATTGTAACTCGAGAGAGAGTAATCAACCCTAAGACTGTCTAGACCTGCTAATTCAATAACTTAATTAGGTTTTCTTTAGGGTCGGATTAAAATCCTCTTTCTGTCAATTGGTAGTTTTGAGGTTGATTCTTAATTTGGTTTTGCAATTGCTATCTTGTTTATTTTTTTGAATTTGATTGTTGGGAATTAATTGCATGATTGAATAATTGTGAATTGTGTTCAGCCTTAGATTTTATGATTAGATTAACCCTCTTCATGGAATCGACACTTTAGGTACTACGCGAATAACCCGTGCGCTTACGATATTATCGAGGTAAAAAATATTTAAACTTATCATATAGAAACCTGCAATCATGTTTTTGGCGCCATTGCCGAGGAGGTGATTAGTTTAGTTCTTTAGTTTAAGGCTGTTTCACTATCTTTTGCTTTTAGATTAAAAAAAATTAGGGCGTAAAGTAGAGACATAGCAAGACATCTTAGAATGAGAAATAAGACATTTAAAGAGCTAGATTACAAGAAGAAATGGAAAGAACAATGATAGAAGATAGATATTATAGGGAGCAAGGAACTTTTGAGATTTACAATGAAGCACAGTATGGTTGGGGAAATAATGATCCTTATTAGAACATGTACACTACGGGATGGCAGAACCACCCTAATTTCTATTGGTCCAACAAAGTGGAGACTCACTTAGGACATCAAGGCCTATTAGGAATTCAGTAAGATGAGTCCATTTCATGGGATTCTGAATTGGATAAGATCCTGGATAAGCTCACATGGAAGAGGGCCAGAAGAGACTATAAGAGCAAATTAAGTAAGTAACGAAAAATCATGCCGCTTCTATTCACAATCTGGAGATTCAAGTAAGACAACTTTCCCATGAATTTTGTAAAAGAAGTGTGGAAAACTCTTTGAGAAATATGGAATTATATCAACAAGAGCAATATGAGGCTATCATACTTAAAAATGGGGAAGAGCTAAAAGAACTAGTGGAACACCAAGTTGAACCCTACCTTAGTGAAGACCAAGAGATGAAGAAAGAGGATGAAGAAAAGAATGCCAACCCTCCGTTTTATTTACCAGTTCTTGATATACCATATGTGAACATTGAAAAATCTTTAGTAGATATAGACATGGCAATAATGGCCCGGGCCACGGGCCGGCCCAGCCAGCCCGGCCAATTGCCCGCCCATTCAAAACGACATCGTTTTGAATTTTTTCCTTTAAAAAATAAATAGCTTGTTGAGCCACGGGCGAGTCGGCCCGGCCCAGCCCATTGACATACCTAAGTAGATGTCTATAAAAAGCACCTTATCCCATTGATATGCCTAAGTAGATGTCCATGAAAATCACCTTATCCTTCAGATCAATGATGACCAAGTGACATTCTACATGAATGATGTATTAAAGAATCTGAAGGAGAGTAGCTCATCAGGATAATTGATGTGTTTGAATCTTCAGAATAACAAAAGGATGAAGAATAGATGGCAACAGATATCAAGTTTGAAGAAGCTATGAAAGTCTCTGCTCGTGAAGCAGAAAAAGCAGATGAGAAGACGATGGTGATTACTGAATAAATAGAGAAACTCACCTTCTTATAGGATAAACTGTTGGATTCGATGGAAGATTTAGAGAGTTTTGTTATTCCCTATTTTATTGACAGTTTGCTAGAAAAAAGGACATTACTGAGCTTAATTGGTTTTCTCAACTTTATTAATATTTTCCTTCTAATCATTTTGCAATTTGTAGTTTACTCACAGCATACAAAACTGATGTTGAATGAGAAGGGTGGAAGCAAGTCTCTCATAATTGATCCTAGCTAAGATTTAAAGGATTAAGGTTAAGCTAATGACCATAAATTAGCACGTTTAGTAGTTAGATTCAGATTATTGCATAGTTAGATTTGTTTTAAATTTCAAAATAAGTTCTTAATAATTTGGAATGCTAACTCTCTTACTCTTTTTTTGAAGCAAGTATAAGATAGGGCAGTAATCATGGGCATCAAGCACAAGTAATCTCCACCTCTATCACCATCAACACCTCAGTCAACATAACAGTTTCGTGTTCTAACCCTTTTCTTTTCATTTTTTTAGTATTTTCTTCTTATGCTTTTCATATATTGTGTTTATTTCCCCCCAGGTGTGTTTGTGTACCCTTCTCACATTGAGGACAATGTGTTGTTTAAGTGTATGGAGGGTTATGTGTTTTTACCTTGAGTGTAAATTTTGCATTTTATATGATAGTTTGTTTAGGTTGCATGATGTGAATCGTGTGAATGCGTCAATAGCTAGAACTTACCGAGATAGATTTAGCCTTAAACATAGCCTTTTAGGTTGTGAAGATTTATTAACTTGTGAAATTAGAGACCTTAGTTACTTAGGGCTAAATATGCTAGTTAATTAGGATACGATGTTAGTCCATTCACCCTAGGAATTTGCCATACTCATTTATAATTTTAGGCCAATTAAATAAGTGGCATTATTAGTACATTTTCATGAGAATGATTAACTAAAGCAATAAGGTAGACAAAATTTTTAAAAAAAGTTGTATAATTTTTAACTAAAATAACTATTCCGCTAGCCTTCAGGTTATGAATAGAGCTCGTAACCAGTTAAGAATGTGATGTAGCTCAGTAACGAGATCGACACACATCACAAATGTGTGCCTTCATTTAAAAAGGCTATAATTACATTCCAACCAATCAGCTTAATAACAACATGACTTAGTTCAGTAACCAGATCGACATTTATCACAAATGTTTGCCTCCGCATAAAAGACTAAGTTCATGTCCTTAAAGAAAAATTAAAAAAAAAGAATGTTTTCGAATTAAAACCTACCAAACTTATGTTGGAGTTATATAAATATAGTGCCCTGGAAAGCAAGTGTATTTACTTATAACTTAATTTTCTTCCAGTTACTTTTGTAATTAAAATATTTATTATTAATAAAACAAAAGAGTTTGGTTTTTATAAGCATTATATATCTAGTCACAAGGTACCGAGATTCTTTTGTAAGTAATATACATATACATAGAGATGCATGGGAAACATGTATATTATTAGAATCTAAATTAATTGATTCATAGTTGAATAATCAAGTTGGTCGCTTGATTACAGTTTAGACTGTAGTGTTGCGATTTATCTCCGTATAAGTAAAGGAGTTTACTTCAAGGGAATGATGAGTTTCATATCATGGTAGTAGTTGACTATCGATAATGGCACTATTAAATGAATATGGAATCACGTATGTGAAGTAAATCACTTGTTAATATAGAAATCACGTATATTATGCAAAATACATAAGAAGGGGGGTTGAATTGTGTTAAATCATCTAAGATATAAATCTTTAAAATCTTCTTTCTTTTCTTGACAAAGTCAGACAATTACAAGTTTAAATAATGCTCTTGATTTTGATGAGTAATGCAATAGCAGAAATTAATATCTATTCTTCTAACAATAAGGAAATTAAAAAAAGTAAGAGATAGAGAATATGACACTGCAATTTATACCAGTTCACCCTTGACCTTGGGCTACGTCCAGTTCTTAGAGTTCGCCTAATATTTCACTATCTCCTTCAATGTTACAAGTATTATTGCTACACTTGCAGAGCCTCTTCAGGTCTCTTTCACAAAGTATTCTTTATCTACTTCCTTAGCCTCTTCAGGCTCTAGCCTTCCTTATCTCGAAAAGATATTGTTTGAGTTTTCACACTCATGTTACAGATGTATTTGCTCTCTTTCTTTCTTTCTTTTCTCTCAGAATATTTTTCACAACATAAGTACTTGAGCAAAGAATTTCTCTAAGTATTTTTGTACATTCAGAATTCTTATTGAAGTCTATGACTACAACTAATATTTATAACCTAAATCTCCAATGATCTTTTTGAGAGATTTGCTTGTAGAGTCTTCTAAAGTCTGTTATTAGTTGAGTCATGTAACCAACTCCAACTAACTGATGTTCTAGCACATTCTTCAATTACGTCAATTTGCTTAGATTCGTATGCTTCGTCTGATGTCTTAGACTTGATCATTTCATTTGATCCGTCTTTTTTAACTTTTACTTAAGTATGGTATTGATTTGATGATTTGTGCCACTTATATTTATCTGCGCACTTAACAAATTCATCAAAACAGTCCACACACTTCTATTATTATTATTATTTGACTTTCATCAAAATCAATAGAAGAAGTGAAGTCTTCTCTACTTAACAATCTTCTCCTTTTTTATGATAACAAATAATCATAATATTATAAGATAAAAGTAATATTCAGACGAATAATGCAAGATATAATATACAAAGATATTTACAAAATTTTCTTTTAATTTTCCAAATTTCCTTTCTACTGTTCTATTTATCTCCCCCTATTTGTTATTAATCAAAAAGATAATTTATTTTAGATGCTTAAAATTTTCAAAAAACATTTGTTGAAGATCAATGTGGATCGTCTTGAGGTCTTCTTCTATAGAAACACATAGAAGTGCTAATTCCTTATGAAGATCACCCATCGCATCACCTAGTACATCAACCTTAGTAATAATTTTCTCAATGTTTTTAGCTAAGGCTTCCTGAACTTCCGTCTTCTTATGAGTAGCTTCAGTCCATTTGATGAAATTCTTCAAGAGCTCCAAATTAATGATAGGATCTTGTAGCATTTCACTAAGTGGATGAATATACTCAAAGACATTTTTTTTCTAGGTGAATCATCTAATTCTATAATTTTAATTGAGGGTATTTTGAAAGGTTATTTTTCATCAGGGATATCAAGATCATCAGGTCTGGGTATTTTGTAAATTGGTTTCCTTAAAAGGTGTAAAATAGTTTTAACTAAAGGAATGAAACCTAAGGGGTTTGAAATGAATGAGCAAATGCACAAAGGTTCCTAAGTTAAAACGATACCTTTAATTGTGATACTTTCATACCTTCCCTTTGATATTGAGCCAACTACCTTGAAGCTTTCGCCTGTAGTAGACGCTCCAAAATTACTTCCTGATTCCCTTGATATATGATGTGATACATAGACACTTATAGGTTGAGCTGCGTGACATACATCGTCTATGTTCTTTACTGCCGCTTAAATCTTTTCTTCTGTCAGATCAACTTCTCATCTTTCAGGAAACTTCTTCTTCTTCCCTTTTTCTTTACTAGCTACCAGTGATGGAATTCTAGGTTGTACATCTGGTACAATCTTGATTGTCATTCTACTTGTCACTGGATAGATTGTCTAAGGATCTTTCGTAATCTTCGATGGATATGGTTTTGCCTTTTTGTCTTGTAGAATACTATATAATATTCGTTCTTCATAACTTAGAAGATGTATCGTCTAATCATTTACTGTTATAGGTTCAACTTGATCCTTAACTTTCTGTTTAAAAGGTTCTCTGATGATAATTAAACCTCTGTTACGATCAGGTGTTGATTCTTCTATGACCTTCATCTTCAAATCTTCCTTCTTTATCGGTTAAAGAGGGTTGTAAGTTACTAGATGCTGTTCAGATAATGTCTTCGTCTTCTTTTCAATAGTTTCTGTCTTTTGTGGAACATCAGATGATGAAACCTTTTTCTTCTGAATAGGCTTCATCTTCTTTTGTTCTTCTACTGGTTTAAAAGGGAGTTGTTATTGAGGCTTCTTCTTCTCAAACACTAACTTCCTTTTTATCTCTGTCCCTCCAGACGGTTGCTCTGGTTGAGACTAAGGAATAGAAATGATTGGTTTGGCTGGCTGCTGTTGTTGCACTTGCTCCTTTTCACTCTCAAAGTCTACACCAAGAATCAGAGCTCTTTGCTTCTTCTGTTTTTATTGTCTTAAGGTCATTAATCTTAGTGACCTTTTTTACTTTTTGGGCCTTTTTGATTGAAGCGTTTCAGCCTTCCTCTTTGAAGACACTTGGTGAGTTGGTTGTTGAACCTTGCTTTCCTTCTTCTCTGGAATCGTCTTGGCTTGTATCGGCTTATCAAACAATTGTTTAACCTTTACCTTTTCTGATATTCTTTCAGACGATTGAGGTTTTGCTTGTTTTTCAGACGGAACATTTCCTTTCTTGCTTCCTCTTATTGAAAGATCCCCTTTAGACTGTACTTTCGATATGAAATCTTCATCCACTTTGGCTTCAATCTTGATCCCCATTTTTTGAATATTAGAGGAATTGATAACACTCTTAACATCTAGCTTTACTTTGTTTCCTAATGGAGAAGAAGTGAGTGAATTACTAAATCCATATAGTTGTCAAGTGATGTTGGCTTCGTCTATATGACTTTGAGCAATCCAATCTGTATTGTCGAACAATTCTGCTCCTTCATTTGGACACCCAATAGCCTCCACCACGAAATCTTGTATGATTATTACCGACAACCCATTTACCATTATTACCAAGGTGTTGTCTACCACCTTCGCATTCTTCCAGAACTTATATATTTCATTCAGATGCACTGGCTCTCGGATGTTGAAGAAGTTCTTCCATCCAGCTGTTTCAATCTCAGGTTTGATATTCATCCGAGCATTCTTGAAGGAAATGAAATCGACGAGTCTTCCATAGACAAGATATTTCGGCATTTTATAATATGTAAAAGATAAACACTAAACAAAGAAATGTATTTCGCTTTAAGAAGCGAGGTTAGTATATAGAAAGTATTATGAGAAAGATATGAAATGAATTGAGAAGAGTTTGATGTTTAGAACAAAGATTTGGATCATCTTTGTTGAGAGCTCTTTGAAGAAGTCGGTTTCGAAGTTTTTCACGAAAATTCTAGAGTGTAAAGTGTTGTAGATTTTGAAATGATTTCTTTTTATATACACTTTTAAAAAGTTACCATTTGTAACATTTTTAACTGATCCACTGGTAATTATGAAATTGAAACTACCGAGTAAAAATTACCGTTACTATTTAGTTTGAAAACTTGCGACTTGTCAGCTTCTTCAGGACGAATCGTCTGGATCATGGAGTTTCAAACAAATGGTCATTTAACATCACCATATTCAGCTTTCATCTAATTTCCTTGAATTTATCTTCACTTAAGGGTTTGGTGAAGATATCTGCCCATTGTTGATTTGTCTCAACAAATTTTAGATTGATGATCCCTCTCGTATATAGTCTCTTATAAAATGGTGTCTGACTTCAATATGCTTTGCCCTTGAATGTTGTATTGGATTATTTGAGAGATTGAAAGCACTTATTTTGTCACAGAAGATTGGAATCTGATCTTCTTGGATAGAATAATCCTCTAACTGATAATTTGTCCATAACATCTGTGAACAACAGCTTGTAACTGACATGTATTCAGCTTCTACAGTAGATAGAGCAATTAAACGTTGCCTTTTGCTTGACCAAGAAATTAGATTATGACCAAGAAAGTGACAACCTCCACTTGTACTCTTTCTATCAATCCTATCTCCAGCATAATCAGCATCACATTAACCAACTAACCTGAAATCTTTACCTTTCTTATACATAAGCAAAGATCAGTAGAACTAATTTTGCCAATCCCAATTATTTTTCCCTGCTTATTGTCTCCAAAAGTTACTGATCCTCCTTACTTATATTGGAGGTCTAGGAACACAGACTTCAACCCGTCATGTGTCACAAGCAGCCACTATCCAAATACCATTGGTGGTGGTTGCTTCTTCCAAGTAAGGACATCTGTAACATATATTATATCCTTTTGAGGTACCCACATTTTCTTGGGTCCTTTGGGGTTAGTCTTATAATTTTTCTTTAAATAATAAGAGTATTGTTTCTTTTTCTTTCTATTAGCAACAAAATTCCTATTATGAACAAACTTCTTTTTATATTGTTTTAGTTGATTAATTTCCTCAGATCTATCTACAGTTACTTTCTTTTTCATATCATCTACTTGTTTCTTGAGGCAGACGTTTTCTTCTTCTGGGAGTTTTGTGTTCTTTAAATTTTTAAAAAATTTCTTTTTCAATAACCTATATTGTTTTAAGATAACATATAAATCTTCTAACAATTCTAAATAGGCATCCTGAAGATCATCAAAGTTAGAAATTACCTCATCATCACTTTCCCTTTCAACTACCAAGCATTTATTTGCTTGTTCTGATGTTTCTGAGTCGGATTCAGATTCAAACGAATCCAGATCTTCCCATGTTGCCATCGTGCTCTTTTTGTTTTCTTGACTTTTATTTTGTTTTCTTTTTAGGAACGGACATTCGGACTTGTAATATCCTGGTTTATTACACTCATAGCAGACAATAGAACTTTTCTCATTCTTCGAATCATCTTTGCTATTAGTTTTGAAAAAGAAGTCTTTACTTCCCCTTGATTTCTTTTTCCACATCCTTCTAATCTTTCTTGAAATGAAGGATAACTCATCTTCATCTTCACTTGAATCCTAATCAGATTCACTAGTATCATCATTCTTGATTTCTTCAATTGTTAATGCTTTTGAAGATGCACTTCTTTTTTTCTTATTCTTCTGACCAACCTTCAATGCAATAGATTTATCCCTTTTTGGTTTATCTTCAGCATCAAGCTCCATTTCATGGATTTTCAGCAAACCAAGCAATTCGTCTAGCTTCAGCTTGCTTAAATCCTTGGCCTCTTGTATTGCTGTTATTTTGGGTCTCCATCTTTTTGGAAGACTTTTGAGAATCTTTTTGACATGATCTTGACTGTCGTAGATTCTCCCCAGAGCTTTAAGTCCATTAATAATTTTTTGGAATCATCCAAACATCTTATCAATAGACTCATCATCTTTCATCTTGAATAGCTCATACTGAAGAACAAGAAAAACAATCTTGGATTCTTTCACCTAGCTTGTGCCTTCATGTGCAATGCCTAATGTGTCCCATATTTCCTTTGCGGATTCGCATCCATGAACCTTATCATATTCACTTCTGCTTATAGCACAACTTAAAAAGAACTTGGCCTTTGAGTTTAATTGAAAGCGAGCTTTCTGATCAACCGACCATTGGTCACGAGAGATGCTTTTCCCTTTGTTGTCAATTGGGATATATGGACCATTTTCAATGATATCATAAGGATCAATATGTGTGGATTATATGAAGAGTTGCATCCTGTCCTGCCAATAATGATAATCTTCACCATTGAATGCAGAGGTTCTTGAGACCAAGGCACCTTCTGCTATAAAAACATGTGATTCATCCATAGATCTTTATCCTCACTTTGTAAGAGTGTTTCTTGGAAACCTTGCTCAGATGCCAACTGAAGTAAATCACTTGTTAATATAGAAATCACGTATAATATGCAAAATACACAAGAAGGGGGGTTGAATTGTGTTAAATCGTCTAAGATATGAATCTTTAAAATCTTCTTGATTTTCTTAACAAATTCAGACGATTATAAGTTTAAACAATGCACTTAATTTTGATGAGTAATACAACAGCAAAAATTAGTATCTATTCTTCTAACAATAGGGAAATTTAAAAAAAAGTAAGAGTTAGAGAATATGACACCGCGATTTTTACTAGTTCACCCTTAACCTTAAGCTACGTCCAGTCCTCAAAGTTCGTCTAAGATTTCACTATCTCCTTCAACGTTACTAGAATTATTTCTAAACTTGCAGAGCCTCTTCAAGTCTCTTTCACAAAGTATTCTTTATCTGCTTCCTTAGCTTCTTCAGGCTCTAACCTTCCTTTCTCTCGAAAAGATATTGTTTGGGCTTTCACACTCACGTTACAGATGTATTTGCTCTCTTTCTTTCTGTCTTTTCTCTCAAAGTATTTTTCACAGCATAAGCACTTGAGCACATAATTTCTCTAATTATTTTTGTACATTCAGAATTCTTATTGAAGTCTACGACTACAACTAATATTTATAACCTAAATCTCCAACGGTCTTCTTGAGAAATCTGCTTGTAGAGTCTTCTAAAGTCTGTTATTAGTTGAGTCCTGTAACCAGCTCCAACTAACTGACGTTCTAGCACATTCTTCAATTACATTGACTTACTTAGATTCGTATGCTTCATCTAATGTCTTAGACTTGATCACTTCGTCTGATCCGTCTTATTCATCTTTTACTTAAGTATGGTCTTGATTTGATGATTTGTGCTACTTATATTTATCTGCGCACTTAACAAATTTATCAAAACAGTTCACACACTTCTATTATTATTATTATTATTTGACTTTCATCAAAATCAATAGAAGAAGTGAAGTCTTCTTGACTTAACAGTATGTTTTAATGAATAAAGTAGGTCGTTGCTTCAATCTTAAAACATACATTTTAGCATTTGCTTATTATGGACCACAATCTTGATAAGTGGTCAACTCGTATGTGTTTCATTATAATTCTTGATATGATCATAATAGATTTTTACAGAGTATTAACCCAGTGTCTGCATGTTGGAATTATTAATTGAAACATGTATCAGGGAACATTCACTCAAATAAAGAGTTTATAGTGATATCATCACTTCTAGATGTTTTATGGAGATTGGTGATTAAACTAGCGCCAGGAATTTAATGGACTACCTACCTATCAAGTCTTAACATCAAGATAAGATCTTGTGTGTTAATCACCATATAGAGTAAAACGGGATATCTAGAAGGAAAAACCAATATAAGGGCAAAACGGTAATTTTCCTTTATTATGCGGATGGCTATAATAAGGTTCATAATAGGGTTTGGAATTAGACATCTTATTTGAAATATGTGTTCTCATAATATTTAGTAATTCAAGAGTTCAACTAATTGTCTTTTTGGGAATGACATTTAGTTAATAAGCTAGAATAAATTCTAATAAGATTAAATTAATTATTGGCTTATTGGAGCTTGAATTATTTAAGTCCAATTAGATTCCCTACTTGACTTTTGGCAAGGTTATCAAGGAAATTAAGAAAAATAAACAGAGGTTATCGGAAAGAAAATGAGACAGTTTGGAGAGAAATGGACGAATTGGATTCGGACCAATAAAACAGGAACAATTTAATTAAGAGTTAATTAAATTAGGTCTTAAGCCTATAATTAAATGTCGGGCTTACACTAATTAATTGTTAATTATAAGCCCAAAAGAATATTTTATATTGGGCTAGATTTTGATTTAATTAATTAGATTAACTAAATTAAAATTATATAAAAAAGGGATAAGCAAAACCAAATTCTATAATGATGTAGAACTCGATTATACTTGCTTTTTAAAAGGTTGATGACCTGTGTTAATGTCATAAATGGCCAAACCTTTTAGCATTCTTTGCGTTAAAGAATGAAGTGGAGCATTAACTTATGTCTTTTATTAATAAAGGCATGAAAGTGGAGTGGGCATTATCTTATTTGTTAAATGGTTTTAACGGCTTGTTTTAAATACATATACATAAAGCTCTTTTGATTGGATTGCTAAATGAACGTATATGGCCATGCAAGATGAATGTATATGGCTTTTAGGCTCTCCATTCTCTCTATACAATAGTCCAAGTGTTGGACTTAAAAAAAAGACAATTAATTTTGGCTTGTTAAAAAGTGAAGTGTGCGTGAATTTTGGTTCTCTAAGCTCTTCATTTTTGTTGTCTAAGCTAACAGAAAATAGCAAAAGGTTTGCTATCCTATTTTTCTTCTCCTTTCCCACCAAAGGATCTTGATAACCAAGTTGTTCAAGGAGAACAAGTGGTAGATCGGATTGGTTGAGGACACAATAGCGAGGAGTCAAAGTTGTAGCAAGGAGTCGGTAATATTCCGATCTTGTTCTTATTATATTTATTTTCTTTATACTGTATCATGTATGGATTAAAGCATTTAGATTTGGTTCTTTTTCTGTCGCTATATTGTGATTTCTAAAAAAGTTTTGAAATCTATCGTTTTAGCCAAATCTTGCATGTTTTAGTTTCTGATCCAACAATTTGTATCAAAGACATGCTTATTATGCATGATTTCGGTTCCCATATGTGATGCATGGGTTGGCAATTATTTTATGTATGCTGCATATTTTTATTTGATAGAAATATATATGTTGTACGTTTTACTCTTTTATTTGTCCATAGAATTTATATTTACCATGTAAGATTTCTTCATTTGGCTTGTAACAAGGAGGGTGGTCTATCATCACCATGTTTCCTCGTTGGCTTCATTTTTCTGTTTATTTTGATTTTTTAATGTACAAATTGATGTAATGATGAAAAAGAAGCAGGCATGGATTGAAGAAATGAAGAGGTAATGGTTTCGATGTATCCTTTTGTGTATTGGCATAGTTTAGGTTTTGCGAAAA
>JAOQMS010064122.1:0-24721 GCA_027563885.1 Erythroxylum longipes
AGAATATTCAACTACAAATTACAAATCCTAAACCTAGGAGTTCATAACAATGTAGCTGAACATGGAATAAACTACTCTCCTTTAAAGCCCATCGAACTCTAGCCGTTGCTACATTTTCAAGAGGAAAGAGGTATTTAGCCAAGCATTACTCTAGGAGAATTCAAAATCGAGAACCCACTGGAAGCATCTATGGTAGAAGCTGTCAATGAAGTGGAGGAGAGTGGATGATGGAGTGTCTGAAGGTTCTTTTTAGAGAGTGAGAGTCTATGTTGACTCTCTCTTAACCTAAAATGGTAGGTTTTTAAAAGAAATGGGTTATGGATCGGGTTGCACAGTGGGTAAACTTTCGAAAATGATTAAGGTATTCGAAGGTTCGCCACGGATAGATAAGTTCACTGCGGCAAACTTTTCCCAAAAGTTTTAGCTACACTATTGATTCTTTCACCGCGGCGACAGAATTAATCTTCATCGCAACTAACTTTTCTCAAAAGTTCTGCTTGTAATTCTTCATACTTTGCCACAATGACACATCCTTTTCGCTGCGGCGAACTTCCTGTTGCATCTATTCACTTGTTGACTTGACATCATCCTTTTCTTAACTCTGCATCTTCTTGAGTCTCTTCTCCTTGAGTCTCCTACAATTAACAAATGGCAGTTTGCAGTATCAATTGTCATCAGAAAATTAATTAGTGCAATTAATACTGTTTTGTGACAAATTTTACTCTCAAACTATATAAAATAAAGGTAGACACTCAAGAGTCAAATTAAGGATAAAAACTAGAAATAGGAGCCAAGAAGTGTAGTAAAAGTCATGAAAATGCCGCCAATTTATATAATAAACTTGGGCTCAATCACTAAGTTAATGAACATTTTGGATAGCTTTATAGGCATATCAAACATGAGCATCTTTAGCATTTTGTTTTAAGTTAGTGATATGTAAGTTGATATGTAGTAAAGCTTGCTCAAATAATTACTTTGCTTAGTAATGATAATGAGAATTTAAGAATTTTCTTTTATGTATGATGATGTTAATTTACAAGTTGAGTATGATGGCTGTGGAAGTGGAATGGGTATGTGCATATTTTTCTTCATTGAGATTACAAAATTGTTGTTTATTTTAGAATAGCATGTTAGAGATTGGAAAGGTTGTATGGGTTAAATCATTTGAGGTGAGGCTTAAGAATTTAACAAAAGTACTTAGTAGTTGAAGTGATATGAAGAGGTATGGCATTTTGCAAGCTTTCATAGGTGTAGAAATTGTGTTCTGAACTTAAGGGAAAAAATGTATCGAGTTAGGTAGAATTAGCCAAAGTTGTCTTCATAAAAGTTGTAGATTATCTTTCTAGCTTTCCAATGATATAAAGTATGAAATTTTTGGAAGTTGGGATTGGGAGATATGATCATTATAAGTTTGTAATGATATTCAAGACGCATATAGGAAAACTATAGTGAAAGATGAGAATTTGTTGAATGTGATGACTCAGTGGAGTTAAGATTTGGGAGTTTAATGAAATCAATTTGATAATTGAATGTTTAAGGAGGGATATTGCATTAGAAGAAGTGAAACTGTGAAGATTATTACTGAAAGTGAAGTTAGAGTGGATGTTGTATTCATTGGAGATGCTTGGAGGGAGCTTGGTATGTTGGGTTTTATAGTCTGGATCGTCTTAGTCGAAATCATCTTAGTCTTGATCGTATTAGTCTGGATTGTCTTAGTCTGGATTGTCTTCTCCTGGATCATCTTAGTTAGAATCGTCTTAGTCTGAATCATCTTAGTGTGGATCGTCGTAGTCTAGATCGTCTTAGTTTGGATCATCTTAGTCTGGATCATCTTAGACTGATTCGTCTAATCCATTTCAGACCTAATTACTTCATTTGAGATAAAGTTGTCTTATCTTGACCCTTTAGATGGAAAAATCTCTCTTCAAAGTCTTCACAAAAGTTGTACATCTCAAAGTCCTCTTAAAAACCATCTTAAAACGACCAAAATCTAATATCTTTAGTGAAAATTATGCCAATTGTCCCAAGATAGGTACAATATGATTGAGGACATAATCAGGTTTGACTTTTTTAGCCATAACTTCATCACCCAATCTCCAAATGAAGTAATTATTAAACTAATAGATTCCTAACATATTTCTCTACCTCTTCATAAAGTTTTGGTGTCTATTAGGGTTAATTCAAAAAATATTGATGGAGAGAAAGTGAGGGAAATGACCGAAAGAGCATGAATTGATTGTTTTACCGAACATACTTTGGTATTTTAATCGTATCTTGACCTGTAAAGCTCCAAATGAGACGATTATTATTTCAAAATAAACTAAAGACATGGAGCTACAATTATTCTGAAGAATTCAATTTGTGATTCAACATTATAACTGGTTTTGTCTAGAGAGATCCCATGGAAATAACCTTATATGATAATACGTTCACATCTTTTGATATTCCGAATAGTTGGGCTTTGGAAACGGGATGCAACAATTACCCTCTCTCAAGGTGTAATTAATTATCCCTAATCAAATTAAATGAAGTCAATTGAATGATCTCTCAACCTACACATTCGCTTCACCAATTTAACTAGTTATTAAACTATCATATGGGTGATCGATTAAATTAGCTGAGATATCTCTTCTAACTAATCAATCAACGTGATGACTGTACACCTATAGGTTGCTAAATCTTGTTGTACAATCCTAGACATATAACCTTACTCACTCTCTCGATTTGTTGCAAGATAAAAATAAAATCAACAATCATCACAGACACTTTTATTCAATTTAACAAAATAGAAGTTTAACAAAAATAGTTCAAAAGCAAATCCCTAAAACTAAATCAGCTACTCATGGTCTCCATAACATCATTAACACACAAATAATCCATCTTACAAAGATTGGAAGAAAGAAAAATACAAAATATTGAATAAAGGAAACTTCTCTTCTTTTCAAGAATTTGAAAATTTTGATGTTAATGTGTTATTTTCCCTAATCTTGATGATAATCCTTGAATTCAATCCTTCCTCAAGACTTAAAACTTGTGTTCTTCACTTAAGGAGGTTTTTTCTACATAAGGGTTTCATCCTCTCTTTTTACCTTGGAGGCTTAATTATCTTTTAATAGTCCAAAAAACCTAAGTTTAATGAAGCCCTGCATATTGTCTCACATTATAATTCCCATGATCGTAGGAATTGGCATGATTACCAAGATCGTGGGAATTTGCAACAGAGAGTTCCCTATTCTCTTCTCCTCTTTGATCGCTAGCTCAATCTTTAAGTTGCTCCATCTTCATTCCTACATAAAAATAATCAATTCTTAACCTAAATTAACATCAAACATAAAAGAACAATAATGGAAATCAAACTAAATGAAAACATACAAAATGAATCCTAAACTACAACAATAATAAACAATTATACAAGAAACAAATCCAATTAGTTAGAAAAACATAGATTATTGCAAAACTATCAATAAGATCTGGATTGTCAAGGAAGTTCTAAACTCACCATCGAAGTTTTATTCTTGAATTAATGAAAATCTTATTACTATGTGTTTATTGGATTTGTTATGGATTGATTCTATAATTTCATAATTCAGTAATAAACAAAGAGGGTGAATCAAATGAAAAATGATTAAATTAGACTAATGAGAGTTAGGGGATTTAATAGAATAAGAATTGAATCAGATTGAGAAATTATACAAAGAGAGATCTTACATAGGTTTTTGATAGTTTATCAGAAAAATTTAGAACTATTAGGATTTTGGATAGGTTGTAGATTGAGAGATTGCAGCACCCATAATTTGATTAGGGTTTATGATTTAGGGTTAATGGTTATAAATTGAGAGAGAGTAACCAAACTTAGGATAGTTTAGAACAACAATCCGATAATTCATAATCAATTAAGTTAACATTAACGATAGGAAAAATTCTCTTTCTCTCAATTGGTAATTTCTTTCAGTTGATTCTTAGGTGTGCTGTAATTGCTTAATAATTAGTATATTTGTCTTCGATTCTTAATTTGATTGATTGAATTGAATTCTCATTTTTAGTTTTATTGCATCTTAGATTTTTGTTATTGTTTCAGGCCTTAGATTTTAGGATTTAGTTAACTCCTTCCTTATAAGATCGATACCTTTGGTACTACGCTAACGAACCACACATTTGCGAATTATTAGTTTAATATTAAAACTTACACACAAAAAACACCCAATCATACAACAACTTCAACAAAATACCCTACAATTTCAATAAGATGAAAGGAAATCTTGGTCTAGTTTCCAAGATTCAAAGAGCCAACACGACTCAGGTACATCTTTAGAAGAATAGCTTAACATTGTGACTGCTAACAATGTTCAAATTCAACAGAATATGCAACAGTTCCAAAAAAATATGCAGCAGTTATTTCAACAAGGTGTATAACAAATCTGACATGATACTCAGCAATTTCAGAAAGATGTATTACCTCGATGGGACGATATCACTCATATGGAACCACAAAGTGAAGATGAGCAGCCATATTAACTTGAGGTGTACCCAATAGATATTAGTGCGAAAAACTTACAGAGTGATAAGGAGCTTGACAATTTTAATATCAATAGTCAATGAATTGCTTGTGTCGAAGAAGTTGAAGAGGAGTTTAAAACAAAATATGATAAATCATTTGGATCAGAGGTAAGTACTAAGTCCATAATTATTTTCGAGACTAACCCTTCACCTTTACCTAGCACGCTGGAAGAATGAAATGAAGAAGAAAAAGGTGAAGATTCATTCAAATTATTTCAAGAGAGCGAGGACTTAGTAGAGATGAAGAATCTGAAGATAGAGAAGACGCTGAAGGTGAATGATGATCAACTAAGGTCCTATTATAAAGAACCACACGTGGAGGAACTGCATATGCCACCATAAGGTCATAATTTTTTCACTTGAGGAGACAAAGGAGTCGAGCTAGCGACACTAAACAAAGGCGTTTCTTGGGAGTCAACCCAAAGGTAGTAAATTTCTTTTCTTTATTTTTTCGCATTAGTTTTCTTATGCATGTGTGTTTTTTGAATTTGTTTGTTTTACTTGTTTTAAGTTTTCAATTAAAATGAGAGAAAGAATAAAATAATAAAACAAACATTTTCTCGTTTTCTATTGCTTTTAGGATTATATAGTCATGATTAAAGTGTGAATTGACTAGAGAACTCTAACTTTTGGATTGATGATGATCAAATGACATTCAACATAATTGATGTAATTAAGAATCCCAAATTTAGTAGCTCATTCAGGATAATTGATGTGTTCGAATCTTATAATGAACAAAAAGACAAAGAACTGATGATTGCAAACATCGAATTTGAAGAAGTGATAAAAGTCTGTGTTCATGAAGCGAAAGAAACAAAGGAGACGAAGGTGATGAAGGAAGAAAGAGAGCAATTCACCTTCATACAAGATAAACTGTTAGATTCGATGGCAGATTTAGGGAGTTTTGTTATTTCCTATTTTATTGACAATTTGTTAGTGAAAAGGACATTACTGCAATTAATAGGTTTTCATAATTTTATCAATATTGTCCTTCTAATTATATTGCAATTTATAGCTTACTTACAGGATACAAAACTGATTTTGAATGAGAAGGGTGGAAGCAAGCCGCTCATAATTGATCCTGGCGGAGTTTTAAAGGATGAAGGTCAAGCTAATGACCATAAATTAGCACGTTTAGTAATAGATTAAAATTATTGTGTAGTTAGGTTATTTTAAATTCTTAAATAAGTTTGGATGGTTTAAAACGGTTTGGATTGCTAATTTTTTTGCTCTCTTGAATCACTTTTAAGATAGGGAAATACTCTCAGTGTCATGTGGATCGGGTCTCAACACTAACACCATCACCACCTCCATCTCCTTAGGACTTATTCTTACCCAATTGTTTTCTTTTTATTTAGTTAAATTTCTTTTCCAATTTTGCCTTCAGTTTTAATTTTCATCTTGATTTTTATTTGTTTCTGTTTACTTTAAATTCTATCTGTTCTTTTGTTTTATATGCTTGTGTGTGCCTCCTTCTTACATTGAGGACAATGTGTTGTTCAAGTGTGGGGAGGGATTCTATGTTTTTGCTTTTGAATGTGATTTTGCATACCGTATAATAGTTATTAGGTTGCATTGTGCGAATTGTGTCAATGTGTCAATGGCTTAGATGAGTGAAATTTGTTTAATTTTAAACATAGTCTAGTAGGGTGTGAATGATCATTAGCTTGCAAAATTAGTGAATTAGGGTTTTTGGATAAATATACAAACTAATTAGGACTTAGTGTAAATTTAGCACCCTTTAGATTGTCACATTCATTCATAATATTCGTTCTTTTAGTTTAAGTATCTTAACTAGTAATTTTCATGAAAACGAATAGCTAAAAGAAACTATGCAATAAAAAAATTTATTTAAATAAATCACTATTCCATTGACCTTCAGGTTATGAATAGAGCTAGTAACCAGTGGAAAACGTGATGTAGCTGAATAACCAGATCGACACACATCACAAATGCGTGCCTTCACGTAAAAAGGCTATAATGATGTTTCAACTAAGTTGTTTAATAAAATGACTTAGTTGAGTAACTGGATCGACATTCATCACAAATGTTTATGTCCGAGTAAAAGACTAAGTCCTGGTTAATAAATAAATAAAATAAAATAATGTGTGTTTTAAATAAAAACCTACCGGACTTGTAATAAGCCTGAATTTTCATGAAAATGTACTTAGAAACAATTACAAATTCTGAGGGATCGAAAAATTATTAATGTGTGGGTACAATTGAAAAGGGTAAATAAGTTAATACTTAGGTCTCGATTAAGTTGTATATTTAGTTCAAGTCCCTAGACACATATTTTGCTTGTTAATGATTTGACATAATTGAATGATTATGTTCTAGATTAAATTTATTTCATGAAGTCAGAGCCATTACCTTATTATTGCATTGTGTGTTACATGTTATTATGTGTTTGTTGTTTTGTTTGCTTGAGGACATGCAAACGTTTAAGTGTGAGGATGTTGATAGTTATGTTTTTGTAGCACCCCGCTTCCACCGAGTACGTATCCGTACATTGCGAGGACATTTGGACACACGCCCTGTGAAAGCGGTGTACTAGAGCAGTCAAAAAATCAAACTCATTGAAAAAAATTTCCCTCTTCAAACATCACATGCATATCACCGAAAACCACTAATCAAATTTAGGACCATTTTTCATAAACATCAAAGTCAATTGTTATTACACTCATTAACCAACCTCATTTACAAACATTTCCAATTTGGACAGTCATTACAAAACAGAATTATTCACATACAATGGTACAATATTTATGGAATACATTTTTTAATACAAAAATAATAGAAAATATAAATGCAGACGTCAATTGATCCCGACCTCTATCTTTTATCTGAATGCAGTGGTTAGACTCCGATTTGTCTAACTGGAGATCTCCTCTGAGCCTGATAAAAAATGTTGCAAATATTGGGTTGAGTTTTGTGAACTCAGTGAGTGGACCATCCTCAATGGCTCACTCAATCACATAACACATCAATTCATGTTATCACGTAATTCACATCATTCCACTAATTAACATGTTAAATCACATACACTTCATATTTCACATTCAGAAGTCATTCAAGCAGTGCATTCTCAATCATTTAAACATACATATCTATTATATATGCAATGTATATGAGACTCACTTTCAATTGTTGTTATTGTGACTAAGTGCCTATAACTGTCCCGTATTCATCGTGAATACCAGGCTTATTATTAATTTTCCCTTATCCATCAGGGATAAAAGGCTCATTTTAAATAATGAGCGAGAGGCTCTTACCATATTTTGAGCTTTAAGCTCTTTTTCAATTTCTGAGCTTTAAGCTCTTTTTTCAATTTCTGAGCTTTAAGCTCTTTTTTGGTGGCTACTTCGATCATAATAGCCTTTATCTTTTATGAATTCATTAAATGAAATGCACTACATTCACATATTTTCAAACAATCACTAGTGCTCAATTTTTTAGATTCACATTCACATATATTCATTGAATCGATGTCCGGCATTCAACAATAATGTTGAGAATCACTTATTTCAGTCCAATTCATATACAATGAGCACTTCCTATGTTCTCACATTTATCAAACTCCTCGGGCTATTACTGTCCAGAATTACCTTAATCACATTCACTTCAGTAATAATTTAATGCAGAAATTGAAAACAGAACAAACAATGAAATGAGACCATCTAGGTTGATTTACAGTACGCTCCAGATTAGCATTAGCTTCCAAGATCCGGAAGCGATTGGATGCTGTCATTCTATCCTGTAAATCAACATTATGCAATACACATATTGGACTCACATTATTAATTGCATAATAACATAAACATTCAATTATACACATATGTATATGTGTAATGTATAATGTATGCTCATATTGACTATTCCAGGTATGTTTCTTTAATTTCATATCTCATCACTCAAACACTTTCACTTGAATATGACTAAATTGCACTTAGGTTTATATCTCAAAGATCTTGGTTATTCAAACATCACAACTCAATCATTCATCATTTCTTTTATAGCATCTTATGATCACATAATATCTAATTCTCATTCACCTTTACTTAATACATGTTACTCAACTCCTTTGAATCACAAATACAATCATATGAACATCTTCATTCCCATTATAATTATGCCTTTGGTAATTTTATATCAACAATTCAATCACTAAGTTACAACCTCAATTATCACTTCATACATATCACACATTTAGTCACTTAATCCAAGCATCATTCTAGGTTCAATTCAAGCTCCATTCAAGCCTAAATTAAGTCCAAATACATCACAGATAAGTACCTTATCCTTAATTGGTTCAACCATTACTCAATCAAAACTTTACCTTGAAAAGGCACTGGCCACGATCATGGTGGTCAATTCCATGATCGTGACAGAAATGAATCTCCCTTTTTCCTGCAATTTTCCAGTTCTCTTCAGGAAAGATTTTCAGATTAGTTTTGTTCAACCATTTTGACCTAGAAAATGAGGTATTAGACAACACCTTCATCTAAAAAAATGTTCCTATATGTCTTAAGTTTCTAATGAACTAAAGTTCATACAATTAGGTTCATTATTCCTATATTTATACCCAAAATACTGAAGACAGTTCTCAAATGGCAGCAACACACAGTTCTCAAATTCAAGCCAAATTGCAAAACCCTTAGAGATAGAATTCAAACTCGATTCCTTCATGAAAAATGTAGAAATATGTATCTAGTTTAATCTTAAATAAAAATCGTCCCATTTGGATGCCTAAAAATAAAGATATGGCCAAAACACAGATGCTTGTTCAGTGAAAGCGCTCTATTCCAGCACATATTTAACTTCATTATCACTCTACTTTGTTTCAAACTATCATCCTACTTATTCTCATTTCATGAATAACATTAACTCACTACCATATAGAGCATGATCTCTTTATTTTTACACAACACCCACGTTAAAACACATATATGAAAACCCATGATCAATCATCAATTTTCTCATCATAAATGTTCTATTTAACACTACCCATGAAGATTAAAGCTTAACTTACTTGATTTAACTTCAAACTCTTCAAGAACACCAAGAACCCTAACTTCTCTTACAACTCACATACATCATCATGGACGTTGGAAGATTTAGGTTTTTTTTGTGGTAATGAAGAATATAACATGAAGGAAGTAGTAATTGAAAGATGAGAGTAAGGTGTTGATAGTTGGGTAAGTGCAATCTTGGAAGTGAAAAAGAGAAGAAGAAAAGAGATGGAGAAGTAGAGAGTCACGAAAATGAGAAGAAGAAAGCAAGAATGAAAGAAAAAGCAATTGGTATTTCATATTAAAAGAATCGTGTGGCTAAAGCATGGCTTGGTAAGTGACACATGTCACTTGCCACATGTCCTTTTCCTATTGGTTCACAATTGGTTCTTTTGTTTAATTAGTCAATTTGTCTCCCAATTCTAATCCAATTGACTCCCAATTTTCAATGACATATGTCATTAAATCTTAATGTCATTTATCAAAAATTTCTACTACCATTTGACATTTATTTCTACTCTTATTAATCAATTGTTCTGCCACTTGGCATTTTTCCTGGTCCAAAATTAACAAAATTCCAGAAATTTCTCAAATTTCACCAAAAATTCTAAATCACTAATAAAACACACCAACTCAATTTTCAAGACATAAATTCACTATTCACATCGCAATCACTTTAATAAAAATCAGTTATACCCAGAAAATGTCAAATGAGTGCATGCACAAATTATTGTAATATGTGCAATTATCAAATTCACGTGTGTATACGAATATTATGCATGAGTATTAAATGCATTTTTCTAATCTCTCAATAATATTGCTCATATACGGTATTCTCGGGCTCTAACTCTTAGTATGGGAACAGAATGTTACAATTCTCCCCCTTTATAAATTTCATCCTCAAAATTCTTATCTGATTGATCAAATTGATGGAGGAATTGTTTTTCTCATAATCTCTTCCGTTTCCCATGTAACTTTATCACTTGAATAATTTCATCTAGTTGACTATAGTCGATGGAATCACTCGATCTTTCAATTTCTTATTCAGATATCCTTCTCTGTTAATTAATGCCTTAATATATACATATATCTCATATTATTCGCAAGTTCACTTCTTGTGTCGATAATACATCTATGGCAGATCATATCGATATTTCTTAACATACTCATGTAACACAGTATGGATCTGATATATCTTTGTTAGTAAGACTAACTTACTAACTTAAGTCAATGGCCCTATACTCTCAATAACTTCATATGGACCAATACAATTCTGGTTTAGCTATCCTTTTTAACAAACTTTAGCACACCTTCTTAAGGTGATACTTTCATAAACATTTTATCTAACTCTCTATATTCCAGAGCTTCGGTGTTTATCCACCTAAACCGTTTATCTTTCTTGAATCACTTAATTCCTATTACAGATTCATTTCACTTGTCAATAGCATCTCAAATCAATTCTGGCCTTCAACCATTTTTAAGCACTCTCCATCTAATTATAAGGGTAGACAACTCATCATATCGTATAACGCCTTATATGGTGTCCTACCGATACCACTGTGATAATGATTTTCATAATCGAATTCAATCAAAATTGTATATTGATCTCATGCTCCTAGGAACTCCAAAAATATAAGTTCTAAACATATCTCCAACATTTAAGACTGTTGGAAAACCAATTATTCAGTTACACATTCGGTCACTTGCTTCTTCATTCTGGGCTGTTAAAAACTATCTCAGCATATTACTGCTAAGATGTATAACATCGGTTACTATTTGTGCTTTCTCTAATAATCTCTTTTCTCAATAATCTTTATTGGGTACACATACTTTTTACTACAACCAAGAAATATGATTTTTCCAATTCAACTCAAAATTCGAATTCATTTTGCAATTCCTCAATAAAATTCATAAATTTTGAATCCTCACTTAGGGCTTTCTAATCCTATTATTCAAAACTAATCTTAAATTCTATGGAGCTAATAACTATTCGTTTTGCCCCAATTTCAATTTAATCATTCTAGGCTCTTCATTGCACTAAATTTGGTAACCTCAATATCTAAATTTGTGTTACATCAATATTGGATTGTTTTGTTCAATGCATTAAATTGGAACACTAGTTTTTCTGGGTGATACTTATTTGTACATCATAATCTTCAAGTAACTCTATCCATTGTCTTGGTCTCGTATTCAATTCTTTCTAATTCAATTTTTATCTCAAATATAATGATCTATATATACCCAAAATGTTTCACTATATATATATAATATCTCCAAATTTTCAAAACGATTTTGATTGCAGTAAGTTCTAAGTCATGTGCCAAATAATTTAAACTCATAAGACCTTAACTATCTCAATGCATACAAACTCACCTTATTATACTGCATTGGATACCTCCTAATCTCTGGTGTGAAACATCATTATATATTACCAAATCTCCAAATCCAGATGATGCAATTACATCGGTGTTTTTAATTCCTCAGGGTTCTTCTTACATTCACTAGTCTATCCGAATGACATATTTTTCCTCAGAAGTTTCTCACTTCTTCATTACCTCTACTTTCTTTGGGTCTACCAATATGTCATGTCATATACTATATAACCTAAGATATTAATTAATCAAGTTGAGATTCACTCTTATTGAACTTTGGCATAAAATTGTTTCTCTTTCATGATAAGTCAGGCCAACCTTAAATGTCCAAATTGTTTTTCTTAACCTTTCGAATGCATTCTGTATACCATCTACGATCACAATCACTAATCGATCCAAATAAAATTGGGACATTTTATTCACTGATGTCATGACTGCTGTCTGGGCATTTGTTAACCCCTACAGTTATCACGATTAACTCGAGTGCCCAAAACTAATTCTTGAAATCTTTAATTAACTAATTTCTCAAATGACTTTCTCCATTCATTTGATTTCCTCTAATTTCTCATTGACTTATTCTAATATCTGTTCTTTTATACTAGTTTCTCCACACATTTCAATTTATTTACAATCTTAACTTCTTGAGTTTGTAACACATTCATCAAATCTAATTTGTATTTCCAGAACATATTTGCATAGAATATAGTGTGGGCCTAGGTTCTCCTTACATTGGCAATAGTGTCACCTTAAATTCAAGAATCCAATCATGTAGTTAGATATTTTGCATCAAACAGAATGAATGCACTCTCAGTAGCATATTCGACTTCTTATACCTGTGCCTCAATTAGAAATGGAACTCTAATATTCTCTTCTAATTCATTCAATATTCATTCATTCTTATAAGTAAACCATCTTGTCTGCTTGACCTAATTCGGTGAAAGTATTCTTCGAAAGAAGATTTCTTGCTACTATCATCTATATTATTCACGTTATCTTTATCAATCAACTATATTCATCATTGCTTTCCAGTCATTTTTAATGCCTCAATAAAATCAATTTCAACTATTCAAAATGTCTTTATAAGATCAATTTCTGTCATAAATTATATGATCAAAATATCCCTTATAATAAAGTTCAGTGTAGCAGTAAACATATTCATTTACTCTTATACTTTGGTATTCATCATCAAGATCATTACATCTTATCTAGAGATGTACTTATGACAATTCACTAATTAATAACTTATGCTAAGGATACCTTAATTTCAATTGATTATGAACAAAACTCCTCTTTTTTTTGTTTGGCCACGATCGTGGTGTCCCTGCCATGATTGTGACAGAAACTTCTGGGACTGGCCACGATCGTAGGAACTCTGCCACGATCAACAGAACCAATTAATCTCGGTCACGATCGTGGGGACTATGACACGATCATGCCCTGCTTCTTTTTCCTTCCCTTTTTCCTTAAGTCCATCACATATAGTAACATCATTTACACTCTCAATCTTTCCCCAATTGATCACCATAAACGCTTTCAGTGTTACTTTGATTCATCTTAAAATTTTAACTATGGGGATTAAAAACTTAACAGCATTCAATAAGTCATAGATCACTTTCTATTTCATATCCAAGTATATGACACATATGTGCTTCATGATGTCATTTGTCAAGGTAATCACATTGTCCAACATACATTCACAACAACAATTCAACCTAACCTGGGGGACTTTTACTTACCTCGTTATCATTCATCTCATCTTTCAATTATCCTTTATTACATCTTCCATATGTCATCATAAAGCTTTGTTCTCAATTCCACTTATATATTCTTACATTAAATAATAACTCTTAACACATTAATCAAATAACCATTTCAAGTCCAATTTCAACCTCTCTAGGTTATAGAAAGAATTTGGTTTTCTTTCAACCTTACTTGTACAATTTAATTCTTGTCATTTATACTCATATCTTTACTTCTCTTAGTTAATCCACAAAATATATATTCATATCAATATCAATTCATAGATACATAACCACAGCACAATTATGATATCATACTTGATGATACAACCACAATTATAAATGCTTTAAACCTTTATCTATCATATCGAACCATATACTAGTTTTCATTCCTATATATCCGAAAATTTCCATTTTCTCTCATTTTGGCAGACCATCAATCTTCTCAATACTTCTAACAACTCAATTCTTAACGAATTCTTATGCGTGTGACTTGTGTATATGTGACTCGGACTGGGGATCAGTTGCCACTGCATGCTATGGCGTGTCTAAAATGCATGTAACTTCACATATATCTAAAAAAACTCCCATGTAAGACACTAAGCCCGGGCTTTGATACCAACTTGTAGCACCCTACTTCCACTAAGCACGTATCCGTACATCCTGAGGACATTCAAACGCACGCCCTATGAAAGTGGTGTAGTAGAGCAGTCAAAAAATCAAACTCATTGAAATTTTTTTTTGTCTTCAAACATCACATGCATATTACTGAAAACCACTAATCAAATTTGGGCCCATTTGTCATAAACATCAAAGTCACAATTGTTATTACACTCATTAACCAACCTCATTTACAAACATTTCCAATTTGGAAAGTCATTACAAAATAGAATTATTCACATAGAATGGTAAAATATTTACGGAATGCATTCTTTAAGACAAAAATATCAAAAAATACAAATACAGACGTTAACTGATCCCGACCTCTATCTTTTATCTGAATGTAGTGGTTAGACTCCAATTTGTCTAACTGGAGATCTCCTCTACACCTGAAAAAATGTTGCAAATATTGGGTTAAGTTTTACGAACTCAGTGAGTGGACCATCCTCGATGGCTCACTCAATCACATAACACATCAATTCATATTATCACGTAATTCACATCATTCCACTAATTAACAGGTTAAATCACATACACATCATATTTCACATTCAGAAGTCATTCAAGCAATGCATTTCAATCATTTAAACATACACATCAATTATATATGCAATGTACATGAGACTCACTTTCAATTGTTATTATTGTGACTAGGTGCCTATAACTGTCTCGTATTCATCGTGAATACCAGGCTCATTATTAACTGTCCCTTATCCATCGGGGATAAAAGGCTCATTTTAAATAGTAAGCGAGAGGCTCTTACCACATTTTGAGCTTTAAGCTCTTTTTCAATTTCTGAGCTTTAAGCACTTTTTTCAATTTCTGAGCTTTAAGATCACAATAGCCTTTATCTTTTATGCATTCATTAAACAAAATGCACTACATTCACATATTTTCAAACAATCACTAGTGCTCAATTTTTCATATTCACATTCACATATATTCATTGAATCGATGTCCGGTATTCAACAATAATGTTGAGAATCACTTACTTCAGTCTAATTCATATACAATGAGCACTTCCTATGTTCTCATATTTATCAAACTCCTCAGGCTATTACTGTCTAGAATTACCTCAATCACATTCACATCAGTAATAATTCAATGTAGAAATTGAAACAGAACAAATAATGAAATGAGACCATCTAGGTCGATTTACAGTACGCTCCAGATTAGCATTAGCTTCTAAGATCTGGAAGCGATTGGATGCTGTCATTCTATCCTGTAAATCAACATTATTCAATACACATATTGCACACACATTATCAATTACACAATCATATAAACATTCAATTATACATATATGTATATGTGTAATGTAAATGCATGCTCATATTGACTATTCTAGGTATGTTTCTTTAATTTCATATCCCATCACTCAAATACTTTCACTTGAATATGAATAACTTGCAGTTAGGTTTATATCTCAATGAACTTGGTTATTCAAACATCACAATTAAGTCATTCATCATTTCTTTTATAGCATCATATGATCAATTAATATCCAATTCTCATTCACCTTTACTTAATACATGTTAGTCAACTCCTTTGAATCACAAATACAATCATATAAACATCTTCATTCCAATTATACTCATGCCTTTGGTACTTTGATATCAACAATTCAATCACTAAGTTACAACCTCAATTATCACTTAATACATATCACACATTTAGAAACTTAATATAAGCATCATTCTAGGTTCAATTCAAGCTCCATTCAAGCCTAAATTAAGTCCAAATATATCATAGATACGTACCATATCCTTAATTGGTTCAAACATTAGTCAATCAAAACTTTACCATAAAAAAGCACTGGCCACGATCATGGCGGTCATTGCCACAATCGTTACATAAACGAATCTCCCTTCTTTCCTGCAATTTTCCAGTTCTCTTCAGGATGGATTTTCATATCAGTTTTATTCAACCATTTTGACCTAGAAAATGAGGTATTTAGACAACACCTTCGACTAAAAAAATGTTCCTATATGTCTTAAGTTTCTAATGAACAAAAGTTCATACAATTCGGTTGATTATTCCTAAAGTTATACCCAAAATACTGAAGAAAGTTCTCAAATAGTGACTGTACATAGTTCTCAAATTCAAGCCAAATTTCAAAAGCCTTGGATACAGAATTCAAACTTAATTCCTTCATGAACAACATATGTCTCTAGTTTAATCTTAAATAAAAATTGTCCCATTTGGATGCCCAAAACCAAGATATGGCTAAAACACAGATGCATGTTCAGTGAAAGCACTCCATCTAGCACATATTTAACTTCATTATCACTCTACTTTGTCTCAAACTATCATCCTACTTATTCTCATTTCATGAATAACATTAACTCACTACCATCTAGAGCATGATCTCTTTATTTTTACATAACACCCATGTTAAAACACATATATGAAAACCCATGATCAATCATCAATTTTCTCATCATAAATGTTCTATTTAACACTACTCGTGAAGATTAAAGCTTAACTTACTTGATTTAACTTCAAACTCTTCAAGAACACAAAGAACCCTAACTTCTCCTACAACTCACATACATCATCATGGAGGTTGGAAGATTTAGGTTTTCTTGTGGTAATGAAGAAGATAACATGAAGGAAGTAGTAATTGAAATATGAGAGCAAGGTGTTGATAGTTGGGTAAGTGCAATCGTGGAAATGAAAAAGAGAAGAAGAAAAGAGATGGAGAAGTAGAGAGTCACGAAAATAAGAAGAAGAAAGCAACAATAAAAGACAAAGCAATTGGTCTTTCGTATTAAAAGAATCGTGGGTAAGGCATGGCTTGGCAAGTGACACATGTCACTTGCCACATGTCCGTTTCCTATTGGTTCACAATTCGTTCTTTTGTTTAATTAGTCAATTTGTCCCCCAATTCTAATCCAATTGACTCATAATTTTCAACGACATATGTCATTAAATCTTAATGTCATTTATCAAAAAATTTCACTACCATTTGACATTTATTTCTACTGCTACTAATCAATTGTTCTACCACTTGGCATTTTTCCTAGTCCAAAATTACCAAAATTCTAGAAAATTCTCAAATTTCACCAAAAATTCTAAATCACTAATAAATTCACTATTCACATCATAATCACTTTAATAAAAATCATTTATACCTGGAAAATGTCAAATGAGTGCATGCACAAATTATTGTATTGTGTGCAATTATCAAATTCACGTGTGTGTATACAAATATTATGCATGAGTATGAAATGCATTTTTCTAATCTCTCAATAATATTGCTCATATACGGTATTCCCGAGCTCTAACCCTTAGTATAGGAACGGGATGTTATAGTTTTGCATTGTGTTTTAAGGTTGAATTTGTTATTTATTGAGTGTGAACTTGAATGGTGTGTGTACATTTAGGGTGTAATTATGTTAGTTTGTGTGTTTTAGTGCTTTTATGGGTTAGATTAAGTCTTTGAGCTCAAATGTTATATTTTTTAGGTGTCGTGATGCGTTTATTAGTGTTTCATGGTAAACGGCGAAGAACGGCGAAGATTCAAGGAGTTTCGGCCCAAAGCCATAGGCCACGATCACGTATAGCAGGCTATGATTGTGACAGAGAAGGAAGAGCCAGCAGCAGCCAGGCCACAATCGTGCACTGGGGGTACGATCATGACAGAGAGCGTCAAGTCATGCCACGTTCGTGCATATTGGGCCATTATCATGATAAAAAGGTTAAAACGTTAGCCACGATCGTGGCAGGCAGGGCCACGATGGTGCCCTGCGTCGAGCTGACAGAAAAACTCAAGTTTCGCAAGATTTTGTAGATTGTTTTGACCCTAACTTCGACCTAGGGCTTCCAAAGAATAAATGGAACATGATGTCAAAACCACCTGAAGTTTTTTGGAGAGTCAAAAATCAAGAGCTTCCACACCAGCCATATTCCGGAAAAACCTTAGTGAGTTTTTGAGAGATTGAGGAAGGAGATAAAGGAAGAGAAACACGAAGAAGAAGTTAAATGCGACGTACTTCCCGGAACATGTGGTTTCCCGCTATTGCTGCCACTAAGATTTCGTTCCTGACATATTTTCCAGTTCTTCGAATAGTTGTGTTGAATGTTGAGTTTAGTTGTGTTGAATGTTGAGTTGTTGTTTATACTCACCTTTGGGATTTTGATTTTGGAGATTAATAAAGTTTGATTGATTATGCTTTTTATTGATTTAATTCTGTTCTTAATAACTTGGCAATAAACTGAGAGGGTGAGCCGAGTGAAAATAACCAAATTGGGCTAACGAGAGTTAGGTGATTTAATAGGTAGAGAATTGAATCAAACTGGCATAGTCGTGTAACGAGAGATTGAGTATAGATTCCTGGTAGGTTAATAGACAACTTAGAACTAATTTAGGTTTTGGGTTAATTGCGAATCGAGAGATCGTGATCCCATAATTTAAATTAGGGATCATCAATTAGGGTTAAGAATTATAACTCGAGAGAGAGTAATTCACCCTAGGACCGTCTAGACCCATTAAGTCAAGAATTGCATAATTAATTAGGTTTTTGTTAATTTCGAATTAAATCCCTCTTTCTCTCACTTGATAGTTTCTAGGTTAGTTTTGGGATTGGTTGTGTTGTTTATTTTTGTATTTAGATTTCTTCAACTTAATTCTTAAAATTAATTGTTGATTGATTTATTTTCTTCACTATTTTAGTTTTTTAATTATTGTAGTTTAGTATGACCTTAGATTTTAGGACTAGATTAGGCTTCCTTGTCGGATTGATATCTTAGGTACTATGCTAACGACCCGTGCGCTTGAGAAATTTAGCAAGGTTATAAGTATTAAAACTTAGCGTCTGTAACCTTGCGATCAGCCACATTATGTAATAGCCCGAACCACCCCGCTCGCAGATATTGTCCGCTTTGGGTCTTAGCCCAACCAAGCCCTCACGGTTTTGCTCTTCCCATCCCTTGGGAAAACGTGTCTTTTGAGGGAAAGGTATCCATACCCTTATAAGGCGTACTTCATTCCCCTTCTTTAACCGATATGGGATCTCTCACATTCATGCTTTAACCTAACCAAATGTCCTTCCCAAGCCTTAAAGCTAATGGAACATTTGTTGATTGTTGAGTTTGTGGATACATAAAATTATAAGTGTGGGGGTATGCATATGTGTGGGTTGGTTATTATCATTGAAATTCCCATATTAATGTAGTTTATTTTAATTTTTATAAGGGAAAAGAAAAGAAAGAAAAAGAAAGAAAAAAGAGAAAAGAAAAAGAAAAGAAAAAGAAAAAGAAAAAGAATTAAATAAATGTTTAAATAAATGTATCAAGGAGGAAGTGCATATGTGGTTTGCAAGGTTATTCATACTTAATGCATCCTCCTAAAGTTGTATTGAATGGGTTACTTGAGTATGTTGAATATAAGGTAGATGTTGGCTTGGAAGGATCATTCTTTGTGGTTTCAATGTATTGTCATCAATTGTATGAGTGATCCCTTTGGATTGGTATATAATTCATGTGGTTTGAGTATGAGAGCTCAAGTTTGAGTCGTGAAACTTGTTTTTGCATTCATTATAGTTGATGTACATAATTGTGAGTGAATGTTGATTTTTGCACTTGATACATTTTGATTTTTGCACTTGATACATTAAGTGTTGCCTTTGTTTCACTAGCTTTGATGACTTTCATGCTACTTGGCCCAAATACATCTCACCTTACCTTTTCCCACATTACAACCTTGAAAAGTACTTTGATCCATGATTTTACGTATGAACATTAGCGGCAAAGAAATGAAATGATATACAAAGTTGTGGAATGACATGATCATGAATCATGTTGAGTGTACCTATGGATATATTTTATTTAAACACATTTTTCAAATCTACCATTAGATTGGTCAGTTTTTGAAGAAGATGAATGTTGATTGATCTTGAGTAAAAGCTTGGACTGTTGACTTCTTTCTATGATTTTTGGAAGTCCTTCATCTTTGCTTATGATTATATATTCTTGGAACATATGGGAATTGAGTCAATGTTTTTGGGTCTTTGAGCTTAATTTTAATGTTTTGCCCGAGGATGACTAAAAGCTTAATGTGGGGGACATTGATGAGTGCTTAATTGATTATTTAATTATTTTATAACACTTAGCGATTAAGGACAAGAAATTGCTTAAGATACTCACTTTGACTTATATCTGATTTTAGGCACAATTCGAAAGCAAAAAAGTTAAGTGAGTCAAAAGCATGATATTTGAGACACTTTCCAAAGATTAATTTTCACTTATCTTTATGGAGTAAGAAGAAGAAAATTAAAAGTTAAGAAGAATATAAGAAAAATGAAAATACAAATAAGAAAAATAAACATAGCTCACCAATTGCTAAAAAAAAATTTACTCACGACTGTGCATGGAAATTTCATGTGACAGCCTATGCTACGTGAATTTAATGGTTGGATGGTTGAACAAAAACGGCAGCACTTCATAGTAAGGAAAGATCAAAACATAATGCAGCATGTGGAAGAATGGAGAGAAAACGACAACATAGCAGTAGGAGATGAAGAGCAAAACACGCTAACAACTTGGAAAAAGGAATGACGATGCACAACATAGCTAAAGAGCCAAATGATGCAATAGTAGATGAAGAAGCAATGTAACAACAAAATGCCGCCATTGGCTGGGATGAATTTCACGCAGACGTTATGCGTAAATGCAAATAGTGTTTGCAAAATGCAGATGTTTTCAAGAGGTGCATAGGTTTTAAAGAGTGAACATTGGGGGTGGACCAGAAATTAAACAGAGAAACAGAAAGTAACAGTAGGGAGGTGTTCTTAAAAGAGGGACTTTCGGTTGAAGCAAAATAGAGAATTAAAAAGGCATTTTGGGCTAAATTGAGGGGGAACTTCGAGAGCTTCGAGAGAGCACGAAGATGGAGGTAAGCTCTCCACCATGAGGAGACCTATGGTTCTGACACCAGTTCGGAGGTGATATCGATGCCAATGAGCCGATAAGCACTCTTTCTTTGTTTTAGTTGTTTCTTTCTCTCATTAGAAATTGATTGTGTTATCCTATGTTAATTGATTTGGTTTTTGTGTAGGGATAATCGTATTCTCGTTATTTTTTGATTATTTGTTAGGTGTTATGAAAAGATAATTTTAATGTGTTCATTGAATCATTTGCAAACCCATTGGTAGAATTTTAACATAATTCGTAATTGTTATGTTCAAATTCATGTGTAGTGACCAATGATTCGTAATCATTAGGAATAACATCACTTAGGTTAAATGAAACATCGTATATGTTTATTGCCTTGATTAATCAGTTTTCCTAATTCCTAATGCTACTACCCAATTGAATCTAGAGATTGTATCCTAGGTTATACAGTAGTTAGATTTGATTAACGATCGTATCTTGATTAACACTACCTAAGGGAAAACTCGGGTTAATTATTAATCCACGATTAATAGTTGTTAGTAGAGGTTTGGGAATAACAAATCAATGAAATATGTTTAATTAGGGTCTAGGCTAAGATTGAACTAAAAAATCAATCCCTGCCAAATTCCCCATTTTGTCATTTTTTACATGTTTTCTTTACATTGCTTTTGTTAGTTATTTTAGATCTATTTTATTTTCTTATTTCTAAAACCAAAATCTCCTAAACCTAAACACTGATTAATTTCAATTCAACAACTTTACACATTCTCTGTGGGATGGACCTAGACTCACCACTGCTATAATAGTAGTTTGTTTTTTATTTTCACTAATGTTACTACGCGCTGTCATACTTGCTTAAATCTTACAACTTTCATCTAAATTATTATCATAATTAAGAGAAACCACCTAAATACATGTTTGGATCTTTGATAAGACCCTATCTCCTTTTACATGCCTAATGGCTTTAATGTTCTACATTACATTAATTTCAAAATACTGTAAGACCCTATATCAAGTTGATTAAACAACTTCTGATCCAAATAATCACTTTCACTAAATGATAAATGTATTTTGCCTTTATTAGCAATTAGTGCTACATTGGTACCTTTACAATCTCAAAATAACATTGTTTCAAGCAATATATACCTTAACTAGGATTTACTTATAAAATTAATATCCTTATAAACTTTAACTCAAATATATTTTTATTAACCTTCTAGTAGACATAATAAATTTATAATTATATATAAAACATTGATGTTGAAAGTGAATCTTTGAACGTCTCGTGGTATTTTAATTATACATCAAATGTATCAATAAAGGAACCAGTTCCAATTGGATGTATTGTTATGAGATTTGAACTTTTCAAACTTCGTCTTACTCCCACTACTTATCAAGAGAACCATTATCCTAGTTTATTAAAATAGACAATTTATTTAATGGGTTTATAAGATTACATCGAACCTTTTGGATATCTCATAACCTTTTATTATCAAATTTAGTTCTAAACTTATTGGATAATACATGTTTTAACTAACATAACATCCTAACATTATTAACTTTAACTCTTTAAAAGTCTTAGCATTTTATATCAAATATGAAATCTTGCTAATTGATTTAATTGAAAATTCTGAAGGTAAGTCATAATACTATGCATAGCTATAAAAAAATAAATATTGCTTTATACAATATCTCATACTGTATATTTCTCCTTACACAAATCCATTCTCTTATAGACTTTAATTATGAAGATATTTCTTAGAGAATCTCATTCCTTAAAAATAACCAAAAATTTTATACTCATCATATCAATCTCATCAAAGTGATTCGGCATTCTCAGTCCTTAATTTTTACTTAAATTTAAACATTTTGAACTTTTCAAAATTTTAAATCAATATTTCATTTAATACATCCAACTATATCACATAAAGTCATCAGTACTTCTAATGAAATATAAGAATCATCCTTTTATGAATTGTTATTTATCCAGTATATTATATGTATAAATTTAACAATTTAATGACATCATTATCCTTTCACCAAAGGTTAATTTAGTTATTCTTCAACTTAACAAGTTTCATAAATTTCATACAATTCATAATCAAAAGGATACATATATCCTTATATATAACTTTTTGATTCTCATCACATTTATTTAACCAGTATAGTATAAAATGATGGTCTCAATTATCAGACTTTGTATTCTTATCACTTACGTTAAGCGTAAGTCTACCTTGGTCCAATACATACAAACTATTTGCATAAAAATGGATCAACTACTTTTGCTTAACATTATATTTCTTTTCGTGCCTTGAATATTTTAATAATATTGAATATAAATTCAATATCAATACTCATAAGCATGAACTATAAATATATATTATCTTTATCATATTTCACATAGGCAAAAAAGAAGTCATGTAATCATTTCTCTTAATGATAATTATTATCATTCTATGGCAAACGCATTTAATTATAGTCTATATTTATACTTTTAGTAGGCTTAATTGAATAGAATATTTTTATCAAGGTACCATACCTTTCAGCTCTATTTCATGCAACCTCTTACATCATACTATCTCAATGTTGACATACATCTTGTATATTGAGACATTAGTCAACTCAAAATATTAATGCATTTTGTAATAAAATTTCATAATAAACATAAAATCTTTTTTTTTAACTTTAAGAGCTCTTTTCAAATTTAACCCATATCTAAGAAATTTTGTTCAGTTATTTATAGTATCAATTATACTATACAAAAGGTAATTTATACTCAAAACAAAATAAAAATGTAATAAAAACAAATAATTGATTTCATATTATGACTACTATTTTATTCATGTATTTGGTTACTCCCACTATTTTATTCGAGGTAACAACCCTCACTATTATTTGGAAAGATTAATCTCTCAAATGGGGTAGGATCTTTTTCAATTTTAGTTGATCTTGAGTTTACTTAACAAACCAACTAAACTTAAATTAGGCAAATAACAACTTTAATAATCACATCTCATGTGATTCCTCAATCTGTTAGGTGGCAACTCTTACCAAAACACATGTGTTATTCCTAGCCCTACCTCTAAATTCAAGCGATAATGAGTTTGTTCATCTAAATCACAAAAATTTAGTTAATTAAGACCCACTGTTATAAGCAAAGTCGCGAATACCTTACTGAACTTAGTACCGGATTGGGTTCTAATACGGTACTCTACCGGTACCGACCAATACCGGATACCCTTTCGGGTAATTTTTTAAATGAAATAGTCCCTAAAATTTTATAAATTTTGCAAAATAGTCCATCGATATATTGTACAGTTATATACTGTATACTTTACAAGTTTATATCAACTGTGTTTCCATAAATCATAATAATAAATAATAATCACAATTAATAATTTAATATGAATTAACAATAATTTTTAAATATTTCACATATAAATAATAACCACAATTAATATGAAAAAAGACAATCATCATAATACAA
>JAOQMS010064192.1:0-15998 GCA_027563885.1 Erythroxylum longipes
ATGTTAGATGATGCCATGTGCAAGTTAGATTTGTTATTGCTCCAACATACCATTATCGTAGGTTATATGCCTAAAAGTTTAGGAACGTACCCTATGGTAGTAGGATGTTACATATATAACTATGGCAAAAAATACTTGAGGCAACAGACAAAAGTGTAACTATAAACACTACAAGAAAAATAGATTTTAGCGACGGAAATTACCGATGAAATTTTCCGTGGGAAAATAAATTTGGCGATGGAAATTACCAATAGAAAGAGTTGTCAGAGAAATGGCCGTAGGTAAAATTTAGCGATAGATATAATGAATCTATCGCAAATTTAACGACGAAAATTTGTATATCCATTGGTAAATTTAGTGACGGAGTCTTGTATTTTTGTCAGTAAATTTAGGTAAATTTATTGACGAATTAAGAATATTATGTTGCTAATTTTCTAACGGAATCACAATATTTTGGAATTTACCGACGTTAAGTTGTAGGTCTATCGCTAAATTTACCGACAAAAAATATTATCCGACGCTAAACATTTACCGACGGAATATATATTCCGCCTGGAATTTAGCAATGGAGTGATATCTTCCATCGCTAACTTATTGTTGGAACGATATATTCCGTCAGTAACTTACCGACGAAATATAACACTCCGTCACTAATTAGTGATGAGTTATTGTATTTCTGTCAGGAAATTTAATTATGATAAATTTCAACTACCATTTCTCAATTCTTACCCAAATTTTTTGTTGATAATCTTATGTTTTTTTGGTACATTTAATTTCTGTAAGTAATTGAGAAATGTAAAGTAAACATTATCCTGAATGGTATAATAATAAAATTATAATGTACACAATTAAATATCTTGAAAACAACTGTCAATTAAGAATTTATACAAAAACTTAAAGTAACAAATTATAAAATACATTCACTTATCTAGAAGTTATGCAGATGATGAAGGTGAATGCTCTGACGTCTGCAATGAGGTCCTATCCCCACCTTTTAACTCATTCATCTCATTACAAAGCTAAATTATGCATTCCATCAACTTCTCTACTGTGCTTTCAAGGTAAAGGACTCTCTCATTTGATGCAGATTGCCTACAAGATCCAGCTGTACTGGATGTGGAGGATTGCGAATAACACATGTTTGCAAATGAATCTAAGTCAAAAATTCTTCCACAGCATTAAGATATGGCTGACTCTCATCAACAATTTCAGAGTTCTAAGACTGTCATTCAATGTTTTCTTGTATTTTGTTTTATCATTATAATTGTTTATGTTAATAAGTGATACTTTTTTAGAATTAATATTAAAGTATACATTTTACATATATGAAGTTGTCTGTATCGGGTGTTGACGAAGGTCACATCATCATGCTTCTTAGTATGAGTGTGCAAAAAGAGCTGACATAGTTTAGGCTTCCTACCTATAGACTTTTCTTGCATTAGAATAAATTGTTATAAGTGAATTACAATTTACAAAAATTTTGGCATAATTTCCTTTATTTTTATGATATTTATCCCCTGTTAGACAAAAAAATTTAACTCAACAACACAGTCATTAATGGCACTAAACATTTATAACATTATTATTCTCTTTAATGAACATATATTTTCATTTTAAATTTACATCAAATAACATTGAAATCAAAATTCATACATCAAAATACAAAAATCAGAATTTAAATGTAAAGTTTTGATACTTACAAGTTGAAGTGCATGCTCTTGGTGGTTTAAAGATCCTCTAGTGTGTACGGGTAGACTCTCTCCGTCTAGTCCTCTATGTCTATTGGCAAAATTGCACTCTAAAATGGATATTACCTCAGGTGATACCCAATACTGCTGCCAACGACTCCATATTTCTTCAGATATATATAGTGATCGTATCCCATTCTTGTGTATCGATGCAAGAAAGTATCTATAACGTGTACGAGCTCGCTTCTCTCATACATTATAAATTATAACATCAAATTTTGGATCCAAAAAAAATTCTTTCTGAAAAAAAGGAAAAATATACTATAAGTACTTATAAACAACAATATTTATCTAATTAATGTATAAAATTAGATAAAATAAAAATATTAAAGAATATAATTTGTGTACCTTAAACTCCTGATAATAAAATCTTTTATCAGCTGAGAGACATTCTTCCATACATAACCCTCAAGATCTATCCTCTCCTTGAACTTGAATGAGATATTTCTTGAGCACGCTCTAGACAGAGCTAACATAATATATAAGTTATTTTAGATAATTTTCAAATTAAAACTTATAACTTCAGTATAAAACTATGGTGTTATCATATATTACATTTTTTTAAATTTTTCTTACAAATTGTTGATAATTGTGATGTACTTCTTCCATCAATTCCCGTAGTTCCAAGCTGGAGGTCGCCTCCTTCATTTGCAATGTTTACCCCTAATATCTTTATCGATATAGGGGTGGTGGATGGTGTAGGGCTGGTGGATGGTATAGCAGGGCTACTAGATGGTATATCAATAGGTATAAAAGGTGATGCCTCATCTGGATGTGGAGTAGCATCTACAAAAAGTGATGTTTCACCTAGAAATGCACTGACTTCTCCAAATCATTATAACCTAAACCTTGGTCGCATCATATCTTGTTTTCTCTTTAGTGGTATATTTTTAACCTAAATTCACAATTTATTGAATTTTCCAGAAATAGAACAATATAAATTCAATATATAACAATATATTGTTGATGCAATAGTATATTTATTCATATAATATTCTATTACAAATATAAATTAATCGTTATCAACATTTAATTGTAAATCAAAATCATCATCATCTTCTTTTTCCTAAGGATTAGAATAAAACTCAGGCTCCTTTTTAGATCTCTCGCCCTCCTCATCCTCTCCAAATGAAATTTCAACATGTCCATTATTTGGATCGTTCAAAGGTTCATTCTTGTTATATGTTACACATGCATTTATTTCATAAATATCTTCCTGAAACGCTTCCCTTTCAATTCTCTTATTTTCTACTTTTCCATATAATTCAAAAACACCTCTAGATCTTACTTTTGAAATGGCCAACCAATTTAAATTATCTCGTCGTAAGCTGAAAAAAATGACATAATACACCTGGATCGCTTGCATTGCCAACAAGAAAGGTTCAAATTGTCTAAATCTTCTTCGCTAGTTGATTTCAACTAGATTATATCAGTTCTGCACTTTTGTTCCAACATTATGAGTTAGATCAAACCATTCACACTTAAATATCACACTATATTTTATTGGTAATGTAGGGTATTCAATTTCAAGTATCTCAATAATTTTACTATAGTAATCTATCAATTCTCCCTGTATATAAATCCCACTATTTACTGTTGTCATGCTATGACCATGGTATTTTGTATGAAATTTGTATCCATTAATAAAATAAATCAGATACGATTTAACAGTTTGCAAAAGTCCTTTCACAAGATTACATATGAACTTGTTCTCTATTGGATTTTCTAATGCCTACATAAAAAGAATTTATCATATTAATAGTATAATGTCATCTAATCACTTTGATATGATAATTCAACCATTTCAATTATTACAAGTGAAAACTTACATATTTCTCGAACTATCGAGGAAAGTGTCCTTCAACTTCTTTATTGATATCATCCTGTGTTATTTCAGGCATTAGCTCGCATAACCATTCCTCTTATAATCTAAAAACATTATTATGTATTTTAGTTGTGAACAACAGTAACTTTAGAAACTTGAATAATCTATTTCAAAATCAACTTAAACTTACTATACGTAAGGTTGAATATCTTAACAATTCAATAAAATGTAACAATGGGCAGCTTCTATTTCTTCTTTTGTTAAAATTCTTCTTATTGAACGTCCATATGTTCGTCTTGGATATATGAAAATAGATAAGTTACCAATAACATCACCAGTTTCTCCCCCAGAGTCATTATGAGGAATTTTTCTTTCTCTTATGTGTATATATGACTCAAAATAATGTGAACAAAATATACTTGCTTCCTTCACTAAATAACCATTATATATCGAACCTTCAACTCCGACCTTATTTTTGATGTTTTTCTTTAAATGATGCAAATACCTACATTACAAATAGGGTTATTACAATTCTGTGATTAAAACATGCTATAATTTTTATTTAAATATTAACTATAATTACCTCTAAAATGGATACATCCATCGATGTTGAACCGGATTAATAAGTTTTGAACCGGATCAACAAGTTTAGCCTCGTGTGCTAA
Source organism: Erythroxylum longipes (assembly GCA_027563885.1). Lineage (NCBI taxonomy): Eukaryota > Viridiplantae > Streptophyta > Magnoliopsida > Malpighiales > Erythroxylaceae > Erythroxylum > Erythroxylum longipes. Next base: position 4,239 of record JAOQMS010064192.1, read on the forward strand.
ATGTATGGGTAGATGTTTCATATAGTCAAAGAAGCTTGGAGGGAAAATCCCTTCCAATTTGCACAAGATAACTAAAATTTCCCTCTTTAGTTTTTCCATTTTAGCCAACTTTATTTCAGATGATGTTAAGCTTTTGAAAAACAAACTTAATTATGTTATAGCTTCCCAAACCTTATTCGGTAGCAAATCCCGAAATGTAATTGGAATTAGTCTTTGCATAAACACATGACAATCATAACTTTTCATCTCAAATAATTTGTACTTCCTCATGTCCACACACCTTGCCAAGTTCGAAACATAACCATCGTAAAACTTTAGACTTTTAAACCAGTCACACAAAATTTCCTTTTTTTTGTCTAAAATGTAACATGTTTTTGGATATTTACTGGCGTGAAAATCTTTATCTAATTCATTCATTTTACAAAAAAAGTTTCAAATCCGTTCGTGATTTTGCATTGTCCTTTATCCTCCCTTTAATGTTCATTATGGTGTTGAACAAATTGTCAAAATATTTTTTTCACCATGCATTACATCTAAATTATGACGTATTAAATTACTTTTCTAATATGAAAAATCTCAAAAGATATTTCGTTTTCTCCGACCGAAGTTTTTACTAAAGCTTTTATTAATTTCTTCAACTTTAAGTTCTGTAACTTTCAATAACCTTAATTCATCAATCATCTGCAATATCTCTTCACCAACTTTGTGAGGGGGAGGAGGTGTTTGTACCATCATATTCTTAATTAAATGTTGTTTATTAATTCTAAATGGATGATTTGGAGGAAGAAAGTTCCTATGGTTGTCAAACCAAAATGTTTTGGCCCTGTTAGGAAAATAAAACGTATCAGAATCATTGCTACAGTAAGGACAAGTCAATTTTCCTACTGTGCTCCATCTAGACAACATAGCATATGCAGGAAAATCACTAATTATCTACATCAAATTTTCTCTCAACAAAAAATTTTTGTTTAAGAGATATATCATATGTCTCCACACCAAATTCCCAAAGATGATACAATTAAGGTACTAATGGTTGTAAGAATACATAAATTTTATGTTTCAGATTTTTAGGCCCTGGCACAAACATCATCAAGAACATATATGCCTTATTCATACACATCCATGGAGGAAAATTATAAGAAGTAATTATGATTGGTCATGATGAATATTATTGGTCGGATTGACCAAAAGGTTATAATCAATCTGTCGACAATCCCAACCTAACATTTCGACTTTCAGCTGCAAACTGAAAATGGGTGTTATTGAAATGTTTCCATGTGAGTGCATACGATAGATGACTCATTATTTCATCTTCCTATTCATCTTCATTATGCGATTTCATATGGATGCAATAACATCAAAGACATATAGTCTTTAAAGTCTTAGAGTTAGCGAAAAATAATACATTTGCTTCCAGGGTAACAATTTCCGTTTCATAGAATGCTTTCTATGTTTGAACCTATATTGACCACCAAATTTGCTCTCTTATAATTCTGTATCATCTCCTCAAAACAACATACATCCAAAATTGCAATAATCAACTTTTGCAACCAACAAACCAAGACCCTTAATAATTTTCTTCATATTGTAGAAATTATCATCCATTGTATGATCAGAAGGTAATGATTCATCATACTAAGCAAGAATTTTATCCAAACTTCGATTAGAAATATGCCCTTCAGACTTTATGTTCAATATTTGAGCAATTAAAGATAATTAAGCTATGGTCTCACAATTTGGCCATCGTTCTTGGTCAACTGATTTTAGTATGTCAAAAATCTTTTTTGCAAGTGGGTTTGGTTATTCTTCAAGATTGAAAGGTATAACCGGCTACATCATAAATAATTTGGGTGTAAGGATTTTCAGTTGCACCCACATTATTCGGGTGTTAATCGTCTATACATCCAACATCTATTAATATTACTTATTTATGCAAAACTTTTATTTAAAAAAAGTGATTTCATAATTAGTATCCTTCATTTCATCTAAGTTTATAGAACATTTAATCTTTACTTTATAGAACTTCCCCTAAGTTTTTACAGGTCTCTGACCATTTCCCCTCCAAATTGAAACCAACTTATCCAACCATATGAGTTCATAATTAGAAAACTCAACATATATGAGTATCAGTCAAATAAAACAATATGTTAACCAATGTCCTATAGGAAGCGACATTAAGAACCTAATAATTACAGGAATTTAAAGGGAAAGTGCTTACCTTTCGGGATCTCTCCTCTGTGAGGTTTTTATGTTTGTTTATGAAGTTTAGTACTCGCGCGATGAAAGATTAGCTAGATCTTAAAACCTGTGGAAATCCTATCGAATAGCCCTAATCAGAGAAGTTGGATTAAGGTTGAAAGAAAAGAGAAGAATCGAAGATCAAACTAGAAAACACTTACCTCCTTAATTGTTTGAAGAAAAATTTGATGAAACATCGAGCCCTAATTTGGAAATAGCTGGAGGCTCTTTAGTAGGAGTAGTTTTAGGGTAATTTTAAGAATGCAATTTGGGAAACTCCGAAAGGATTTCACTTGTTGTTTGCCACACATGGAGCATATGCTCTTTGCCACGATGTCATTTTGGCTTGCTTTTGTTATCCTTGTTGAAGGATACTGTTGTACTGAATATTTTCCTTATTAATTCATTTTAATTTTTCAAAAAACAGAAGTGACATTAAGAAGTAGAAAAAAACACCTACTTATATTAAATCTAACACTACATGGAGCAATCACATTGAATTCAAACACTATGGTACATCGCAATGTTACACCATATGAATCAAGAAAGCAAGTTTTCGCTGTGACTTATAAGCTCATGAAAATTTTCACCAATAAGCCTTATGAGAGCTGCATCACGAGTTTCTAACATATATACCATCATAGAGGTTTATTATGGAAAGAATTGTCATGTCAATTATACGTGAATTTCTCATGTTAATACTAAGTTTGAATTCATAATATTGAAGTTCAAGTCTTTATGTTTGAATTGATCACCTACAAGTTCATTTCCAAAGTTTGATTTTAAACAAGCACTATGGTAAGTGGCATTGTTATACCATATGAATAAGAAAGCAGTTCTTGCTGTGATTCCTAGGCTCGTGGAATTTTTCATCGATAAGTCTTATGGAAGCTGCATCATGGGTTTTCAGCCTATATACGATCCTAAGGGTTTATTATGGAAAGAATTGTCATGTCAATTATACGTGAATTTCTTATGTCAATACTAAATTTGAATTCGTCACATTGAAGTTCAAGTCTTTATGTTTGAATTAATCACCGACAAGTTCATTTCCAAAGTTTGATTTTAAATAAGCACTATGGTACGTGACATTGTTACACCATATGAATCGAGAAAGTAAGTTCTCGCTGTGACTTTTAGGCTCATAGAATTTTCACCTATAAGCCTCATGAGAGCTACATTACGGGTTTCCAGCCTATATACCATCTTAGGGCTTATTATGCCTCAAATAATCCATAATTATACAAACTCATTCGATATGCAATAAATACTTATGTAATTTATACATCTAGTCATCAATCATTCTAATAATATTCAAAACAACAACAAACAAAACCAAGATAATCATTCCAAAGAATAACACACATTTGTATAATATATTAAGTAGAACATAAAATATGAATAGAAGTTGGACAACTTACCTAAACAGGCGGACAATCAGAGACGACGGACGACAAACAACTAAGATCTAATAACATAATGACAACTCATTAGAAGTTGACATAATAAGTTTTAATTCAAAAAAACAATGAAATTGGATTAAAAAAACTTCGTTTCATTTTCAATTAAAGAAATTGAAGAAAGTACATGACATTTTTCTAATTATATTTATGCAAGAGTTAATTCCACCAAGATAACCATAATTAGGTAATGTTGTTTTTAGATAGACTCTATTTAGCTCATCAATCACTGTTAGAGGTAAAGTCGCAAAGAACAACATAAAACCAATCACATTATAAATTACATAGTTGAACAACTTACCTTGATAGATGAACAATCACAAACTACAAAGAAGATGGGTAAGGTTGGACAATTATCAACGCTCTTCAACACATAATACGACTGACAAGAAAGACAATAAACAATTAGCTTGTTTTTATAAGTTTTGAATTGTATTATAAAGAATTATATTATTGGCAATAGCCTTATACAATAAAAGATTCATGTTATATCAAGTTAAAATTTTTATATTGGTAATTTCTAGTATTTCAGATTTATTAATCTCTCGTAAACTTTAATTGTAACATGTAAGATAGATGTCAATACTTGATAGAATAATACAAATAATTGCATGAAGTAAAGCTAAAAGATATAGAACTTTAATGGAATTGTTCCACTTAATCGAGCCTACTAAAAGCATACATATTGAGTACAATTGAAGGCATTAACTTCGGATAATAATAGTTTTCAGTAGAAGAAAAATGATTGTATGACTTTTCTTGCCTATATAAGATATGATAGAGATCATTTGTTTTTCAAATTCATGTTTTTCAGAATTTAATACTAAATTTGGATTCAACATTACCATAATATTAAAGGTGTGATAAGAAATAAATTATTGAATAAAAGTAACTGATCCAAGTTTATACAAATATTTTACTTATATTAGATCAAAGGAGACTTATTCTTAACATAGGTGGTAAGAATACAAAGATATATAACCAAAACTATCCTTTTATTTACTATTGCTTACCAAAAAAATAAGAATAATAAAATTGCAAACAAAGATATATGTAAATTGTTGAGTAAACATATTGATCCAAGTTATACAAATAGTTTACATAAATTAGATCAAAGGAGACTTATTCTTAACATAAGTGGTAAGAATATAAAGATATATATCCAAAACTATCCTTTATCTATTATTGATTAAATAAAAATATAAGAATAATTGAATTCCAAACAAGGATAAATTTATCTTTTGATTATGAGTAGTATATAACTTGTGAAACTTGTTAAGTTGAAGGATAACATTTGATAGGACAATTATGGTATTGAATTGTTAAATCTTATATATAGGATGTATGAAATGTAGTAACAATTCATGAAAGAATGAATAATCATATTTTAATAAATATACTAATAACTTTATGAATAGTACTTAAGCCTCTTTTAAAAAACTTTTACATAATAAATCACTGCTAATAAAAGGTAGGACATAGGACAGTGTCTCATCCATATTGATGAACATGGGCTGAATATGACAGGATATCATAGGTATTTGAAGAAACAGAGTGTTCCTATTTTGAACACAGCTTTAACACACAGGCATATTGGTGTCATTAGTCAGGTAGAAAACTCCTCCAAAATCAGAATAAGATGTGGTTGAGTATGGGGAGTAACATAGTACTGGGTTAGTAATGTGTTACGAGTCTTTTTCTTAAAGTCTACCAAAATTGCTCTAAATTGACTCAAATTTTCTCTAAATTTATTTCTTTTCTTTTAAGGGGATAAAATAAGACTTGAAACAAAATATAAGTCATTTTAAGTACCAAATTTTTTTAAAAAATCAACATACAAGCATGCTATCCTCAAAATCATGATAAAAATATAATCTATTTAGTATATATCACTTTTTCAAATATGTGTATGATAATTTTATGTTTTGAATTCATATATCAAATAGAAAGGTGGCACAACTTTTAAAATTGCACTTGGTGTTGTAATTAAGCTCTTATCTTAGACAAGATTTGATAATTCTGTCTCGTATAAACAAACCAACCTTATTTGTAAATGTCTTCCAATTTTGTACAAGTCGCATGTGTACGCTCTAATCATTGTTTGTTTGAACTATAAAATAAGTTTTTAAAAAAAGCTTCTAACTTTTACATATCAGACATGATCAAGTAAATAAGCTAGCAAAATAATTACCTTTTGACACTGAAGAGAAATAGTTTTGATCATAGGTGGAGAAGAAAAACTTTGCATATGAATAGCCTTCATCACAAGCAAAATGTTTTTTGGAAGCTATCTTCGTTTTTGCTTCTTGTTTGTGTATGTTTGTTTCAAGGTTCCTCCTCGTTTGCAAGGGAAGAAGGTGAGACAGAAAGTGAAGGGACAAAGTGATCACCGACATTCTTGCTTCCAGAATTTAAATTGTTGTTGGAAGAGTGTCAGCGTGTAGCAGATCGCCATCTGTAGCCCATTAATACGTATTAGCCCATTAGAGTTTAATGGACCAAGCTTTTCTTAAGTAATCTATAAATATAATCAAAATTTCCCAACATAAAATATCACTCTGATTTAGCCTAATAAACCTTTAAAAAATATTTAGTAAAAAATATTCAAAGATATCAAATAAAAAGAATCTTATTTTCAGATCTAATTGCCCCTTATACTAATCAAAGGTGAGCATTACTCGGTAAACTAACTTTCTTCAAGCGAGTGGTCCAAAGATGTTAATCAACGAATTTATCTTAGTGTAATGAGCATGACGAGATTAATCCACAAACAAGTAGGAATTGTCAAAAAAAAGGCTAGTCTGACCGTCTTGAATCGATGTCAATGAGTTTAGATTTTTTAAATTTTTTTCAACTTAAAGATATGACTCGAAACTTTAAAATAAAATAACTTTATTTTAAATTTTTAAAAATTTAAAAATAAATTTAATTAAGTTCGATTAAACTTCAGGCTACCAAACTTAATCAGGTTGAAACTGGAATATGCAATCTCAAGCTTAATCAGGTTTCTGACCCATTGCTATGCCTATAAATAAGTATCAAAATTATATCTAAGGTAAAAGATCGTCAATTATAATATGCTACAAAGATCTAATTAGTGCTTATCATTTGAGGAGCCAATCTTAACTTAATAAAACATAATTCAACACATCTACGGTGATGTTTCTCCAATATTTCCATTAGTGTCTCATCCACTCCATGCCCAAAGCAACATTCCATGGCGGGTCAATCCTCTTCTAAACAAGCATAATAATTACATAGGAGTAGTTTTACAAGTAATGGGAATTCTTATTGTTAGTAATGTAGGATTTGACCAAACAAAACACTTGCAAGCTGTGATGGAATCAGATGCACACACGCCCTCCTTTTTTAAACGAAACGGCAACTACAGCTAGATTTGCACTAGCCAAGTAAAGATAGGAACGTGGAGACTTCGATCATACATTGAAAAATACTTAACAATGAACAGATACTTCATGTTATATGTTTTCAAATACAGCCGCTTAACCAAACAAATCACAGCTCTTTGGTCTTGGAAGGAGAGATTTCTATAGACAATTGTTCAAACGAAGATAAATTAATGATGTTTGAATCATAAGAGAGTTTTTAATTCCAATAAGAATCATATTCAGTAGGCATCAACTGGCATCAGTACCCAAATTACCCCTCAACCATTACGCTTTCTAATAGAGGAAGAGAGATTTGGAAAATAGTGGAGACCCATGTGAGGAAGGGGCAGAGCATCAGATGATGATGCAAAGGTAAAGGAGAGAACCTAAAAATAAACAACTCCAGCCTCAAACCCAATTCCATCAAATCAAATCCCAATTATTACTAATAAGGAGTTCTTTAGTGATAATAATAATAAAAATCAGAATGAATATAGTAAAAAATCAGAATAAATATAATCATTATAATTATAATGATTGGTTAGGACGAATGAATGATTATCATTATTATTAATAGTGATTGGATTGTTAAAAATATTGATAAATAAAAATTTATTTTATATCAAATTTTATTATATTCTAATTAATTATATTGTTTTGCAAAAAAGGAAAAATAAAAATTTGTTTAATTTTTGTTTTATATCAAATTTTAATATATTCTAATTAATTATATTGTTTTGTTAAAAAATAAAAATAAAAATTTGTTAAAATTTTTTTACATCAAATTTTAATATATTCTAATTAATTATATTGTTTTGTTAAAAAGGAAAAAATAAAAATTTTGTTAAAATTTTGTTTTACATGAAATTTTAATATATTCTAATTAATTATCTTAAATTTTAGTATATTCTAATTAATTATATTATTTTACTAAAAGAGAAAAATAAAAATAAGAAAAAATAACCTATCACGATTCGTTGCACAAGAATGAAAGTTATTCTTCTTATATTTGAGAGGTATGAAGTATTGCCTTGAAAGAGGTACAAAAATACTGTTCATGTAATGATAATATATAACTAATTAACTGATTTTTCATTCCTTATCCACTGATATCTTCCCAAACTCATTAACTAAGCACTCTCTTAAGAAATTTAACATCCAAACGATGCCTTTATCCTTCTATCCATTTTAGGGTTACTTCAAATTCACACGGGCAATGCTTTCTATCAGTAAATAATAATAATAATAATAATAATAATAATAATAATAATAATAATAATAATAATAATAATAATAATAATAATAATGATGATGATGATGATATGAATACAATACCAATATTGATATTAGATTTAATTCTAATGCAATACTGTACTAATACTGGTTAATATCAGATACCATTTCGGATATTTATGGTTAATACTGGTTAAATTTTTGTTCTATTAAGAGTCATAGTAAACAATAAAATTAAATTATAAAAAATTAAAAATATATATTTAAATTAATAATTATAATAACATATCTTTTTCGAAGCTTTAAATTGTATCAAACAAAAACTAATTCATTTAATCTTTTGTGCGCTAATCTATTTCTTTTTTTAGAATGAATGAATTCAAATATGTTCCAATTATTTTTACAGTATGATGCACTCACACATTGACTTAGAATTTGAATTGCAAATCTTTGCAATTCTAGAATATCATTTTTGAATTAGTCCCACCAAGAAACTATAAGTTGTAAGATAATAAATAGCGTTATAAATAAAATAAAATGATAATTAATTTTCAACAAGTAATAAAAATAAAAAATACCTAGATTAAGTTTTTCTCTTTGACGAATAACAATTGTCATCCAAAAATCACAAAAACCTCCTTATAAATCTAGATTTGTGAGCTTAAGAGATCTTGCATCATCTCATAGGCAACAACTGTTGTAATAATTAATGACATTTGCCTATTAACTTCAGTTTTCTTTGTAAAACTTAGTCTGAAATATACACTAAGATCTAAAAAATACTGCAACTATAAACAACGAAGAGTAAAGTTGCATTTGTCATCTCTCATTGATGACTATAAGATAAGGTGTGTACAAAGAAGGCCTATTATTCAGATTGGCCTTAGTTGCTTACTGGCATCATAAAAATAAACAATTGTTGCCTTTTCATCACTATTAGCAAGGCAAAGTACCCTCACCTATGACTCACAAACTTGGATGACAAATTGATATTAAGACCAAAATTCAATATCTTCAAGTATAATTCTATAAACCTTTAATCCAATATTAGACCTAGCATGCATTATTGTCAGTAATGAAATGAATAATATTTTCTGGCCCAACTTTATTCATAAATTTATCGAATATTTCAAATAGATTATTAGCATTCCTAACAAGACCAAATGCGTTAATAGACTTAAAAAACATTAAACCCTTTGCAGAAGAAACAAAAAAATTAATAATAGGCATAAGTCTTCTATTTGTCCAATCATCACACGTGATTGAACACCTAAAAGTAGCTCAAGTCATTATTCTTTCATCCAAATAGCTTTTAATTTCATAAACAGAGTTACTCAAAAGTTTATCTTTGTAGTCATTAATTGAAGCAGTTGTGTATCCTGGACTATAAGAGACAATAGCATCCACCATAGGTTGATAATAATAAGAATGAGAAGTATTGAATGTTATACTTGAATCATACCACTATCTAGCCATTGCTATATCTACATTATAAGTCGCTTCTGTTGATTATAAGGCACTACGAATTGAAGGTTAAGCTTCAAAAGTCGTTTATAGTGAAAAAAATTAGACACATGTCTTTTTCTTTTCCTAACATCAAGTGCAACATTCACTTCTTCTTGGGTAGGAATACTACCACCTTCAACATTTCCACTATTATCCTGAACATTAACAAACAAACTTCCACAACCAATTTGGTAATTCAATCTTTGCTCTCTAGCTTTCTTATGTTGATACTCTTTAAGAAAAGTCTTCATTTTTCATTTTATATCATGACTCATTTTTTGACAAGGTTTAACACCACCTTTGACCCCATCTAAAGGCTTATTTAATTTGGTTATTCCTCCACCTTTCAAATGCTTGTTATAAAATAAGCAAATGGTATGGTTCTTTATTTTGGGACCAATCTAACATAAGCTCAAGATGGATCATTATATCTTCCTGAAATGGATAAATTATCAAGAGTACTTGAACTTCTTTCCATTTATCTGTAAAAATAAATGAATACATATAAAAAATTAACTTAATAACTACTACCACAAAATATGTATTGTTTAATTCAAAAGTCCAAACTAATACAAAGGCACATATATCTTATACACAATAGCCATATACATCTTATATAATATAACTCATTTTGTATGATTATGATTGATTCATAGTTGATCATATTTATACCTCATATTTGATGTATTTTTGCTTGATATTTTATACTTTTATTGCATATTTGATACTTAATTCGTTGTAAATGTGTTTACAAAGTACAATTGTCTTCACAGACTTAAAGGAGAAGAATTTGGAGGAAAAAATGATATAAAACAAATATTCCAAGAACAAAAGGGATGTATGATTGTGCATCAACCCATGCATTTCTTCCAGGCCATGCAGATTAACAATTTTTAAATATTCTGGTTATGCATAGTCATGCATCAGCCCGTGCATCGACCAAAACCTTAGAATTCAATATAAAAGATGGTTTTGGAGGAAAACAAGGGGAGGAGATGTATAGAGGCAGCTAAAGGGGAAATTTTGATCTAAAAAAGTGGAAAATCACAAAGAATTCAATGAAAGATCCATCGAAATACAAGATTGAACCTTTACATTGTAAGAATACTCGATAGAAGATAACTAGGGAGATTTAGAATTATGAACCCATTGTTTTCAATTCATTTTTATTTTTATTTATGTTTGATTTCGTGTTCGATCATATGTAACTAAACGTCTTATTAGTATTTAGGTTAGATGAAACCGATGTTATCACTTTAATATGATTTGATTCTTTTATTAATGCAATTGGTTTGATTGATATATGATGATCTGATTACATGTTTTATTTATGTTCTAATAGATCCAGAATATTAGATCCTAACTTGATTTCATACATAGAGATTGAGAAATCCTATTTATGAATAGTTTTACCGTAATTGGAAAGAGTTGATTGCAACCCTGAAGATAGGATGACATAAATCTTGCAGATTAGGTTTAAACTTAATAGAAGGATTAACAAATCAATAAAGCAATCTTATAAACTTTAACCGAAGTAATTCGGTGGAAAACCTTAGAATTGGTTGCTAATAGCCTCAAGGTCAGCTATTAGCATACCATAGGTGTCTCCACGGTCCAATAAATCAACAAAACTATTGTATAATAAAACATCTATTTATTAAGGTTTTAGGGGATTCGAAACCTAGATACTAATCTTTTGCTATCAATAATTTTCTTAGTGCTTCCTTAATTATGTGATTCAAACTTGCTCCTCATTTATTTTATTTGCTCTATTTTATTTTCTTTTAAATTAAAAATCATAATTAATTTATGCACTAGGCAATAGACTAACAGTAACTACTATTAATCACAGTCTGTATATTTATGGTACCAACTGCAACTATGTCGTGCACTTGCGATAATTCATAATTGACACACCCATTTTTAGGTCAATC
>JAOQMS010064249.1:0-24699 GCA_027563885.1 Erythroxylum longipes
TTTTGTAAACTTTGTATTTTGGATTATGATGTAAGGGGGCTCGAAATGCCCACTAAAGCGTTGTAAAACTCTTATTTTTTTTGATATTAATGAAATATATGTTTGGATTTGTCTATGATTTTTTTCTTGTTTTTATAAAGTATCCGTTCAAGGAAATGAGATTAAGATTTTGAGAAACTGTTTTTGGTTATGTTCTTATCCATTTTGTTTTTGGGTTGAATTGATGAATGTGGATGAAGGATTTTAAGTTTGCATTTTAGTAAGATGAGTAGTTTAGGTTATGAGTTCTGCCACGGGGGTTTTCGCTGTGGCGAAGCCAAGAGTTCGTCGCGGCATAATTCACCTTAACAAAATTATGATTTTCTTGTGGCGACTTCGACTCGGCGAAGTTATTACTTGTCGTCGCGGCGTAATTAAACTGAAGTTCTTTATTTTTGTTGGCATGGTGAGTTCGTTGTGGCGAGACCAAATGATCGCTACGGCGAAGACAAAATTTCAGGCTTGCCATGGGAAAGTGCAATTACTCGCTGCAGTGTAAAATTCCCAAAGGTTCTAGGGGGATTTTCTAATATGTTCGCCGTGACAAAACCACAGTTCGCCGCGACGAAGCCCTCCTTTGCTTCCGAAGAACTTTTCTTTCAATTTCCAAATTCTAAGCCTCCCTCCACGCTTAAGCTTCATAATCCCATGTCCAATGTTGGGCTGTAAAAATGGGGTCCAACATGTTGTGGTATCAGAGCGACTAGGTTTAGGTCTAAGTTTTCGACTAGGTTTAGGCATGAAATGGGTAGTTTAGGACATGAAATGAACATGCATTGTTTTAAATGAACAACTTGCATTGTTTCACATGATTTGAAATTGTTTTACATGATTTGAAATTGTTTTATATGATTTGAACTGTTTTGCATACTTTGAAATTGTTTTGCATGAACTAAAGGTTTTCAATAGTTTTATATTGAAGGAGTGAATATGCCGCCTCGAAAGAGAGCTCTAGGAGCTATGAATCGATCTCACTCTTGCCAAGGGATCACGGATGAATCCTATATCTTGCAAGATGCGGGAACACATTCTGCTTCAGATTCTGAGCCGCCTAGTGTGCAGCATGAGGTGCCTCCATCGCCTCCTCCTATGCCTCAAACAAACCCCATGGATCCGCGTTTCTTTCAAGCCTTTGCTCAGGCTTTCTCATATGCCATGGGCCAAGGGTCTCAAGTTCTGATGCAAGCTCCAATAGAGAGGACTGGATAGTATGATAAGTTCTGCAAGTATAGAGCTGTAGATTTTAACGGGACTACCAACCCTGAAGAGGCAGAAGCATGGCTGAGGAGGACCGAGAGAGTCCTAAAAAGATGAAGTGCTCTGACGAAGAGAAGTTATACTATGCAGTCAGCTTGCTACAGGGGGATGCGCTCCATTGGTAGGAGTCAGTGCCCCACAGTCAGGACATACTGTCAGTACTGACATGGAGGGAATTTTTGGAAGGTTTTAGGAGGAAATACTTCTCGAGGATCTATATCCAAGAGAAGGCTAGAGAATTTCTCAATCTCATATAGAGGGATATGAGTGTGAGTAAGTATGAGCTGAAGTTCACACAACTTTCTAGATATGCAGCTATCATTGTGGCGATGAGGAAGATAAGTGCCGTAAGCTTGAGGGAGGGCTCCATTTGGGGATCAAGGAGAAAGTCTTGATCCATAATTTCTGTGACTACTAGCAGTTGGTTGATGCTGCACTCCAGGATGAAAAACTGGAGAATATAAGGAATGGAGTGAGTAGGAAGAGGAAGAACAGGGAGCAGTAAGATGAGTGCTCCGATGCCTGAGAGGAGTACACGGAAAGTAGCGGTTCTGCCAAGAACAAGTAAGCAAAGGCAATTTTAGGGCAAGCCTTAAATGTGGGAGGCACTGGAAGGATGGGAAGGAGTAGATACACAAACCCCCAATGTGAGTATTGTGGGAAACTTCACCAAGGAGAATGCTTCAAGTTACTTAGAGCATGCTTTCGATGTGGAGAGAAGGGACATATGAGTAGGGACTGTCCCTAAGTAACAAGACAAGAGGGGTTACAGTTGCAAGCCCCAAAGAGAGCAGAAACAGTGAGAACCAGGCCAGTTACTGAGGTGGGCAGCTCTAGAGCTACAAGGAAGGCTATTCCACCAGAAAGGACAAGGGGTCAGGCACAGGTAAGGGTGTTTTCGATGACAAGGGAGGAAGCTGCAGCCGTACCAGAAGTTGTCACGGGTATGGCTCAGTTACTTAATTCTGAAGTATATGTTTTGATTGATTCTGGCTCCACACATTCATTTGTTTCTGCAAGTATGATGTTGCATGCTGTGAATTCAGTGCCTTTGAATAGTCCTTTACTTATTAGTACACCTCTAGGGAGGAATGTGGTAATCAGTCAAGTATATAGAGGTTGTGAACTCTTCACTGATGGTGCTAGGCTAGTAGTGGACCTCCTACCTCTAGACCTAAAGGGCTTAGATGTTATACTTGGAATGGATTCCATAGAGAAGTATCAGGCGAAGTTAGATTGTGGCCTTAAGGAATTTGAATTTGATATGGGCAATGGAGAGAAGGTGATTTTCAGGGGGGACAGGAGAGTACCATCGCCAAGAATTATTTTTTCTTTACTAGCTGACAGGATCATGAAAAAGGAGTGTGAAGCCTTCTTGGCACATGTTGTGGATGCTGATGTGAATGAAGGGAGGTTAGAGAATTTTCCGATTGTAAGGTAATTTCCTAATGTGTTCCCAGAGGACTTACCTGGTTTTCCACCGATGAGAGAAATCGAGTTTGCCATCGACTTGATTCCTGGAACGACCCCTATTTCTATACCACCGTATAGAATGGCTCCAGTAGAACTGAAGGAGCTTAAGGAACAGTTGGGGAAGCTGTTAGAGAAGGGGTACATAAGGTCAAGTTTGTCACCATGGGGAGTGCCGGTTCTATTTGTTAGAAAGAAGGATGGGACATGGCGGATGTGTATCGATTACCGGAGACTCAACAGGGTGATTGTTAAGAATAAGTATCCTCTACCTCGGACTGATGATCTGTTTGACCAGCTGCAGGGAGCAATGGTCTTTTCCAAGATTGATCTCAGGTCAGGTTATCATCGGCTCAGAATCAGGGAGTCTAATGTAAACAAGACAGCCTTCAGGACACGATATGGACACTACGAGTTTTTAGTCATACGTTTTGGATTGACCAATGCTCCAGCTATTTTCATGGATCTTATGAATAGGGTCTTCAGAGAGTATCTGGATCAGTTTGTCATAGTGTTTATCAATGACATTCTTGTTTATTCCAAGAGTGATGGGGAACATGAGGAACACCTCAGGAGAGTGTTGCAGATATTAAGAGAGAAGGAGCTTTATGCCAAATTCAACAAATATGAATTTTGGCTTCACGAAGTGATTTTCCTTGAACATGTGATTTCTAAAGATAGGGTACATGTTGATACAAGGAAAATTGAAGATGTGGTGAATTGGCATGCACCGACGACAGTGGCAGAAGTAAGAAGTTTTTAGGTCTGGCAGGGTACTATAGGAGATTTGTTGATGGATTCTCGATGATAGCTGCTCCGATGACCAAGTTATTGAGGAAGAATAAAAAGTTTATCTGGAGTGATTAATGTTAGAAGAGCTTTGAGGAGCTTAAGCATAGATTGACAAGTGCTCTAATTCTGACTTTGCCCACAGGAGAGGAGGGTTATACAGTTTATAGTGATGCTTCCAGGAAGGCTTTGGGTTATGTATTAATACAAGGAGACAAGGTAATAGCTTATGCCTTGCGGCAACTAAAGCCTTATGAACTGAATTACTTGACCCATGATCTAGAATTGGCAGCAATAATTTTCCCCCTGAAGATTTGGAGACATTATTTATATGGGGTGCAGATGAGGATTTTTACAGATCACAAAAGTCTCAAGTATTTGTTGGGTCAAAAGGAACTGAATTTGAGACAGAGAAGGTGGTTAGAGCTAATTAAGGATTATGATTTGTTAATTGAGTATCATCCAGGAAAGGCAAATGTAGTAGCGGATGCCTTAAGTAGGAAATCATCAATAGCCCATGTTCAAACAGTTTATCTGCCGTTATTGCAAGAGATCGCTAAGCTTAGGATAAGCTTGAAATAGGAGGAACCAGATTATGTTATTGCAAATTTCAGAGTAAGGCCGATACTCAGGGAGAAAGTAAAGGAATTACAGGAACAAGATACAGATTTGAATAAGCTCCGAGAAGAAATTCAGAATGGCAAAAAGTCCGAAGTGATAGTGAGGGATAATGGACTCATAACTGTTAGAATTAGGCTTTGTGTCCCGAATGTCAAGGAAATGAAGGATGAGATACTGAATGAGGAACACAATGCACCTTATGCTATGCACCCAGGTAGCACCAAAATGTACAAGGATTTGAGAGAGCATTTCTGGTGGAAAGGTATGAAAAGGGACATAGTAGAATATACAAGTAAGTGTCTAGTGTGTTAGCAAGTCAAGGCTAAACACCAGGCAGCTTTAGGAAAGTTAAGGCCATTGTCCATTCCTGAATGGAAGTGGCAAAAGGTGACTATAGACTTTCTGATGGGTTTGCCCAAGACTAGCAGGAAGCATGATGCCATACGGGTTATTGTTGATCGTCTGACGAAGTCAGCCCATTTTTTGGAAATTAAACAGACTAATTCCCTGCATATGTTAGCAAAGAAATATATTGATGAAATAGTGAGACTACACGGGATTTTAAATTCTATAGTTTTTAACAGAGATCCTCAGTTTACTTCGAGATTCTGGGGAAGCTTATAAGAGGCTCTAGGAACCAAATTGAATTTTAGCACTGCTTTTCATCCCTAGATAGATGGTTAATCTAAGAGGACCATTCGAACCCTTGACCGAATGCTAAGGACATGTTTGATGGACTTCAAAGGAGCTTGGGATGAGCATTTGCCATTGGTCGAATTTGCTTATAATAATTCATATCATTCGAGCATTCAGATGGCTCCGTATGAGGCACTGTATGGAAGGGGGTGTAGAAATTTGATATGCTGGGATGAAGAAGGAGAAAGGAGACTAATAGGGCTAGAGTTACTTCACATGACTGTGGACAAGGTCAATTTAGTTAAGCAACGGTTTAAGGCAGCTCAGGATAGAATGAAGAGCTACACTGATGCACACCGAAAGTAAATGGAATATGAAGTTGGTGAGAAATTCTTCTTTAAAATATCTCCTTGGAAAGGAGTCATGAGGTTTGGCAAGAAAGGCAAGTTGAGCCCGAGATATGTGGGTCCCTATGAAATTCTTGAGAGGATTGGACCGCTAGCTTATAGGTTGGCATTGCCACAGGAATTGTCTCAGATACATGATGTTTTTCATGTTTCCATGTTGAGGAGGTACAGGTCGGATCCATCCCATATTATTCAGACCACTAAGGTTCAGCTGAGAGATGAACTGAGTTATGAGGAGATTCCAGTGGAGATTTTGGACATTAAGGAAAAGGTCCTTACGAACAAGACAGTTCAACTGGTCAAAGTCTTATGGAGAAACCATTCTGTAGAAGAGGCCATGTGGGAGCCCTTGGAGGTCATGAGGGAAAAGTATCCACACCTCTTCAATGATTCAGGTAAGAATTTTGAGGACGAAATTCTTTTAAGAGAGGGAGAAATGTTGGGCCTCATATTATTTATTTATTTATTTTGATAAATAAGCATAATTAGTTTTATTTGGGGACTTGCTAGATTATTTTATCTTGGAGCTAATTAGCATGTTAATGTGAGAAAGATAATATGATATAGGTTAAGGGAATTAAAGTTTAAGGTGGTAATTTTGTATAAGGGGTATTTTAGGAAGATCACTTAAGCTAAAAAAACCTTAAAGCATTAAAAGAGGGGCAAAATGGAAATGGTGCAATCATTAAGAGTATAAAAAGGAGAAAGAAGACTTGTCTTGCCTTTGGAAGAAGGGAGAAAACGAAATTGAAGAAAGAAGGGAGAGAAAGTGTTTTTGGAGAGAAAGAAGAGGGTTAAGTTAGGTTTCAATTTTTCTTAACCTTCAAGACGGATTTTAAGAGTGATCAAGAAGGGAAAAAGGAAGAGGAAGGTTAAAGATTCTGTTAGAGCCAAGAAAATCATTGTTTGGTGAAGATTCAAGGTAAGTTGATGTTTAATCTTTTGGATTTTTGGAAGAGCTTTGGTTCAAAGAGCTTAGGAAATGCATGGGTATAAGTGTTCTAGGATCAATTTCATGCATAAGTTTCTTTGGGTTTTCCAACTAGAATGCATTTTGAATGGGATTTTGTCAATGTTGAAGGGAGGTAAGAGAGGCAAGAGGAGCTCTAGGAGGGACATCCTTGACCAAGTTTTCAAGCAAGGAAATTAAGGTGGGTGACATTTTTATAGTTGAGTCAATAAGCTATTAAAGTTTCTTTCAAATAAATGGAATTAAATGATTTCCAACTACCTTGAAAATGTTCATTTATTGTTCTTTAAAATGGTTTGAGAATGTGCCATATGTTTTTGTATATAAATTTTGTGAATGAATTTTGAGTGATATGAGAATGATTTCAAATTGCTCCATAATTGTTGTATTTGTGGCTTTTGGATGATTTGAGAAATGTTTATATGATTGGTATGGGGTTTTGGTTGATGAAATGTGAAATGATGATGGAATTGCATATGAAATAGTTCATGTTCATGAAAAACAAGTTTTTTTTAATGTGTCATTTGGGCAATTGGTTTACAATTCATGAATTACATGTTATGTGGGTTTGGTGTAGTCCATTCAAGAATATCACGGGCACGTTGACCAAGTTAAAGGCTTCTCCCACCTGCCCGTAAGTGGCATGGAGCTCCTTTATGGACTCCCTCAAGTTTACGACTACTCAGGACCATTATGTAGAATTGTGCAGTTCTTCATATTGATGGACTTACCCAAACCATGATGATGTGCTTATGTGTTTACATGTGTGGACAAGTTTGATAAATGTTTGACTTATATGTGTTGTGAATTGGTTTGAAAAGTTGAGAATTTGAAAAATATATGTTTTATGGATTTTCATGAAAATTTGCTATGATTATGAGAGTTTTCAATGGTTTTTACTTGTTACTAGTTATAAGACTGTTACGCACGAGCTTTAAGCTCACCCCCTTCCTTCCCATCTTCAGGCGATGAACAAGATATCGAGTGATCAAGTCAAGAGTCAATGCATCACTCCAGTTTACATGTTTTGTTTTTTGAAGTTAGATTATGTAAAACAATGCTTTAATTGCATTTTGAGCAATTCTATGGTTTTTTTTGTAAACTTTGTATTTTGGATTATGATGTAAGGGGGCTCGAAATGCCTAGTAAAGCGTTGTAAAACTCTTTTTTTTTATATTAATGAAATATATGTTTGGATTTGTCTATGAACTTTTTTCTTGTTTTTGCAAAGTATCCGTTTATGGAAATAAGATTAAGATTTTGAGAAATTGTTTTTGGTTACGTTCTTATCCATTTGGTTTTTGGGTTGAATTAATGAATGTGGCTGAAGGATTTTAAGTTTGCATTTTAGTAAGATGAGTAGTTTAGGTTATGAGTTCTGCCACAGGGTTTTTCACCTTGGCAAAGCCAAGAGTTCGCCGCGGCTTAATTCACCTGAACGAAATTATGATTTTCTCGTGGCAACTTCGCCATGGCGAAGTTGTTACTCGTTGCTGCGGCGTAATTAAACCGATGTTCTTTATTTTTTTCGACATGGTGAGTTCGCTGCAGCGAAGACAAAATTTTAGGCTTGCCACAGCAAAGTGCAATTACTCGTCGCGGCGTAAAATTCCCGAAGGTTCCAGGGGGATTTTCCAATATGTTCGCCACAGCAAAACCACAGTTTGCGGCGGCGAAGCCCCCCTTTGCTTCCGAAGAATTCTTCTTTCAATTTCCAAATTCTAAGCCTCCGTCCACACTCAAGCTACATGATCCCATGTCCAATGTTGGGCTCCGAAAACGGGGTCCAACATTATAATTCTTTATTTTGGTTCTATTAAGAAGCTAGCTAGTGTGAACTTTAAATACCAAAGAGAGAATTTAAGGGAAAATCGGGTCCACTTGCCTACTGCCTGTAGCTACTAGAATTTATTTGGTAACTTGTCCATTAACTAAGATTTTGTATAAAACTAAAGTGATAAAATTCTAGTCAGCAGAATCATAAGATTTTTGAAAATCAAATTTTAAGGTATAACTTTTGCTACTGTTTCTTCTATTATATTTCTTCAATAACTTTTATGCTATAGCTATGTTGTCCCCTATATGCCTCTTTGGAATGTATGCATATTGCATGGATGCAATTAAACCAGGAAGTATGAATTTCAATCTATCAACAACACATTAGAGATGATTTTGTAAGTGGATGAATAATAAGAGATAGGTTTTAAATCTCTTAGGGACTTATGATCCTTGCACTTAGGAATTAAAGTGATGAATGCCTTGTTTAGCTCTTTGAGAAGTTTTTTGTTATTAAAGAACTCTTAAATTGCTTCAACAATTATTTTTCTTATAATGCTCCATCTTTATGTGAAAATATGATGTTCAAGCTATTAGGACTAGGATCTTTATATTGGGCTAGGTATTTGATGGCTTTTTCAATTTCAGTTGATGAGACAAGGAGAGAGATAGCTTCCACTTAACTTATAATTAATTTATTTTTGACATTTTTTTAATGATTCTAGCTAAGGATGGAGGTGATGACCTAGCTCCAAGCAACTGAGAGAAATAATTCTCAATCTCAAATATGAATTTAGCTAGAGTGTGAAGTATTAAACCATTCGATTCTAATATGAGTATTTTATTAGAGGCCTTTCTTGTCAATACATAACTATAGAAGAAAGAGGTGTTTTTTTCTCCATCTTGTAAGCATTTGATCCTGGATCTTTACTTCCATAGTGAGTGATCAAATTCAGTAGCCTAAATGAAGTTATTTAATGCTTGCTTTTTAGCATCTTGAAAGGATTTTCTCCATCTTGTAACCATTTGATCCTGGATCTTTACTTCCATAGTGAGTGATCAAAGTTAGTAGCCTAAATGAAGTTATTTAATGCTTTCTTTTTAACATCTTGAAAGGAAAGTTTGGTAGGATCATGATATAGATCATTATATTCTTTTTCAAGATATGCTTTTGCAGTATTCAAGAGATGATGTAGATTTCCAGTTTTGGTTTTTAAAATATCTTGATTGCCTCGTGAATGCAATTTAGTTTCTTAGAGCATTTAAATTTTTTAGTACTACTAAAGTAGGAGTTGAATCCTTTCCTCACTACTTCTTTGAAACCTAGATTATCCATCAGGTAGTTGTTAAACCAAAATGGGTGTTTGATGTGAGGTTGCATTGAATCTAAGTGTACAATTATAGGAAAATGGTCAGAAATGCTACGATTAGGAAAGTAAGTATAAAAATCAAGAAATTACTGCATCGATGAGAGATTACAGAGGCTTTTATCCAATTTCTTTAATAAGAAGGTAATATCCTTATATTTGTTGTTTTAGGTATAGAAAGTACCACCACTGGGTAAGTTTGTTACTTCAATGCTATTCAAACAATTCTTTAGGTCTTCACATAGAGGCTTACTATAATGAAAGACATTTGCCTTATCAGGGAGAATTATGGAATTGAATTCTCCTAGCAACAAACAAGGATTGTTGATGCTTTGGTAGAGTTCAGTGAGTTTTTTTTTCCATAAGGAAACTCTTTGATAGGTGTGGTTAAAGCATAGATGGTGGAGATGTCAAGATGGATATTCAAGTTTAAGACCTTTACTATCATATGAGTCAATTGATCATAAATAATAGAATTGATGAGGACCTCAATTTTGTGAATGTTGTAGAGGAATAAAATTATCCCATTTGGATGAGATTCTTGAATGGAAATATCATTCTAGCATTTAGGAAGCATAGCTAGAACAATGCATTGATTCTTTTTCAGTCTAGTTCCAAAATTCCTAACAAAGTAACTTTATTCTCAGCAACAATTTTTTTTTATAGTTTTTGGCATAGAGTGAGCATTCAACCTACTTATGTTCTATATGGATATGATCATGGTTTTTAAGTAGAAGAAGGATGATTATTCTTTCTTCCTGATTTCCTTCTAGTGACTGCTTGAAATTTCTCTTCAGTAACTATGTCTTTGCTGAAGGGATCTAAAGTGGTAGAGTTAACTATGCCAAATGAGAGATACAATTGTTAAGTTGGAGTTATGGTAGTAGGATTTAGATCTTGATTGAATTTGCTAGTTTTACAAACCTCAGGATTGGGAGTCAATGTTGAACCATTGGTTGTGATTACCAAATCATCATGATTAATACTTGCTAGTAGGCTCTCAATTTTTTTCTTTAATGAGGAAGCATCATAAATCTCTATAGTTGAATTATCCACTAGAGGGTACGAGTTTTGGGCTAGAAGCATCATCAATTACCTACTCTGGGTTATCTTTCTTTTACATAAGTTTCCAATAACTACCTATTGTGAATCTTCTTCCTGATAATTGTCAATTCTTTTTAGGCTTTAGGTTATGAGGCTTCCAAGCATAAGTTATTTTAACCTTATCCTCTACCAGTTTGAGGTTATCATTGAATTTTATGATTGAAACTTCATTTGGTAGGTCTATTAATGCATTAATAACAACACAAATTATGGCAAAGTTGATTCTAGTTTCAGCATCTGTTTGATCAAAGCATAATGGAATGTGAATAGAGCTTAATAGGTAGCTCAAACCTTTAGTTATCTAATATTCTATGGTAATATCATATGTACAAATCTATAATAGTATATTAGTTAGTTTGATTTTCTCGAATTTCACTCTTAGTCTCCAAGGCTGAAAAAAATGGTTTGTTGGAAAATTACTAGGGACTAGATTTGATTACTTTTGATGTATATTTAGGTGATTTGAATTTGAAAAAGAAAATGTCATATTCAAACTGATGTCGAGCCAACCATATTGTTTCCAGTTGTTAAAGTCCAAGACATCACAACAGGAAAAAGCACTCTCTTGTCTAGAAAGAATCCAATTTAGTTAGATTTCCATTTTTGAACTCCTGTCTACAGGACAAAGATAGGTAGGGATACAACACGGTGACCTAAACTAGTGGCCAGAAGGAAAATTTACCTTTAAGATTGTGGTTGCCTACAACCTACCTTTATGCTTTTGATGGGAGCTATAGTTGCAAGGTAAGCTAAAGCTATAAAATGTTCTAAGGTTGAAACAAGGGCTGAAATAGTGGAGGGCTTGTGTTGAAGTGGAAGGATGTGATGAAGAGGGAGTGGAGTGAGTTAGAAGCAGGAAAAGTTTATAAAAGGAGTAGGACATTGTAAAAACTAATGGATAAAAGTAGTGATTAATAGTTAAAGACAGTCGAAGAAGAAGGAGAACAAAGGACGAAGCAATGTAGAAAGCAGGCAGTAGGAGGTATGAAAGATCTGTATAGGTGAAAAGGGAAGTGAGGGGAAAAGCTATATAAGTTTAACTAGAAGGGAAATAGTAGGCAGTAGATGGGAAGAAGGATGGTAGAAGGAAACATAACTCTAGAAGGAGCTACAATGTTTAGAATGAGGAATCTCTCCTCCACTCACCTACAGTTCCAATAGATTCACCAAATTAAATAGTAATAGATCTCCAATAGTCAGTGTCATTTTGTGACTAGTCCTTAGATGGAAAATTAAGGAAAGCAAAATTATGAATTATTTTAGGCAATTGAGGCTACGAATAATTGCTCAACTTGTCAAACATACACATATATAAAGTAAACTATTTTTTACAAATAGACTAAAAACTATGATTAACATTACCCTTTCTGTTAACAGATTCCATGCAAATCCAAACAATGTGCAGAGCTTTAGAACCCTCTTCTAGAAGAACAAAACAAACATCATCATGGGCAAATGTATTTTTTTGTTAATTATTTATTTTAAAAATTAAAATTGAGAAGAATAAAATTAGTATGGTATAAAAATAATAAAGTAAATTAGTAAAAGTTAAAAGACACCATCTTCTTTTATGATTTATTTAATTATATTAAAATTCTCTATAATTTAAAATTTTTATGGTATATCCATATATTTTGTATAAAAAGTATACAAAAGTCCTAAATTAACCACTTTTTATGTACACTTTTAATGTTTTCAATAAAATTAGTTTTTGAGAAATTAAGGCTATATTAATAATGAAAAAATCACTACATCAATCGGGTCAAGTTTAACCCAGACCTATCAAAGAGATTTATATTTGAAACATTGGTCCTCAATACAGATGTGGAAAGATTCCTAGACAAGAGGTACCTTTTATATCTATTCATCAAGGACCTTATGATCAAGCCTCCATCTTCAGGTTATAACTGCATTTTTTGGATCACATAGTCATTAAAAGGAGATTTGCTTATACCTTACTAAGAATTAAGGTCAATAACGAGCAAGGAATTCTCATCGCCTCCCTCTATAAGTACAAATACACCTTTGGTAATTCTACAAGTTGCATGTATTAGTTACCAACCATAGATAGCAATTGTATGTCTTTCCTCTGTATTTTCACACAACCTTTATATAAGATGCTAGTAATTGTCTTCATCACTAAGATTGTACTAAGTATGAAACTCATTTAATTGCCAGATTAGGTATGCAATCTAGGTGTAATTGATAAGCCATTATTTAGTCCCTAATGATCCTTATCAATTCCTTTGCCCAGATCCTTCCCTCCTTACTAAAATTGTAGAAAAATCCTCATACCATATGTCATACATTACACTACAAATAGTTATTCACTATATTCCTCTATTAGCTGTTTTTTCATTTTTGCGGAAATTATACCAAGTGAGCACCTCTTGTAGGTTCTCCCTTACTCCCTCAATATTATAAGCATCCCTAATTTGCCTCTAAATAATGGTTATAATTATACAATCAAAGAAAAGAATTTTTTTGTTTTCCTCTTCCTTTTGACATAAGCAAAACATATTAGGAATTTTTAGATATCTTTCAAATCCATCATACGTATTTAATCTATTTAGATAAGCTGGACACTATGTGAAGAATGTTATCTAATTATTGAGTTTACCTCAAACTATAAAGTACCATTAAAACTTATTTTTCTATTATAGAAACAGTTCCATGTAAAAATTATTAGTGAAGATCTTAGAAGAGTTGCTTTCTAGCATGTTAGGTCTTTTTTCCTACTATCCAATATGGGATTTAACATATATTCTACTACAACGGTTTTTGTTAAATTATCTAGGTGAGATCTCAACCCTTATAGGGCTTGCTTGACTTGGACATCTTCAGGTATGAGGTTCCTTATAAATTGCAACTATGTAATAGAATTTAAAGGCCCGAATCTATCTACTGCTCATGTCAGAATGAGATAGATTATCTATTCCGTAACTTATAACTAAATAGATTATCTATTCCCTAGCTTATAACTAAATTATTACCTTACCTTTTTCTTTTATTTTGAGCATATTGAGTAATATTTGTAAGGCATTACACTTTGAATGCACCACCTGTTTCCTCCTTTGGCATAGTGATCATGAATCCAATGGATCCATAAAGCTTCCTTATCTTTGAACACTCTTTATACCTTCTGAATGATCAAAACCTAGTTAGTGATTTTAATAGATTTAATCCATAGTCCCCCTCCTCTCTTGGTACGCAAAGATCTTTCCATCTTACCTTAGTAGGAGTATATTTTGAGAGTTCCACAAAATATAGGACGTTCCTTATTATTGTTTCCAAAGTTTTAATGACATTCTTAGGTAAACAAAGGTAAGTAGTCTAATAGATGTGTAAGCTATTAATGATTGAATCCAATAGTTAGATTTTTTTGTTCTTGAGAAAATGGTAATGAATTAAGCCATTAAAGAACATTAAAATGTACAAAATAGCTACAAAGAGTTGTATAAGAGTTTACCATGAGGAATTATCTTAAGGAATAATCCCAAGTTTAACCTTCTTTAAAAGTAGGGAAAATTACAAATTACACATTCCAAATTATAGTACAATAATTAGGATTATAACATTTGGATTGGTATAGACTAATATATCCTCTGATCTATAGGAGGATCCTATTGTTAAATTGGTCTTTGGTTAGGCTTTTGTTCTAAAAAATGTAAGCTCCCATCTCATCCTAAATGGATTTGACAAGAAAGGACATAACTAGGTAGAAGTGCCAATTAATTGTGGTGATAGGATACTTAATGGTAGCATATAATGTTTTAATAAAATTCCAATGACCTGGAGCATATTTAATGTTGCACTTATGTAATGGAGATCTCCAAATGATTGAGAAAAAAATCACATTGAAAAAATAGATGATCACTACTTTTTACAGCTCTTTAGCATAGAATACACCTGTTATGCATGTTAAGATACTTCTTTAAACTTTGTCAAAAGTCTACAATTTATCCTTCATGGCTAAGCACAATGTGAGGGAAGCTTGGAGTGTGGATATTTGAACTAAACAATCTGAAGGTATCCTAATAAAATGAATTTGAAAGGCCAATCTACCGGATTAATTAATGAACTTTCCATTCTTAGTATACTTCTAAATGATTTTTTCTTCTACTCCATACAAAAAAAGTTTTGAGTAATTTATATAATAAGAGAACTTGGAAAGGAACTCTATCCAATTTTTTTTTTCAACCAAAGCATTAAGAACTATCAAATTTTGATTAAAGAGAGAACTTGTAAAATGTATAAAGGCCCATAAGAAATCCAATTATCAAACCAAAGTTTGGTCAATCTTATATTTCCAATAAGCGAAATGTTGGTTAATCTCCTATTTCCAATTGGAGAAACAAACTCATTCTATAACAAATTTCTAGTTCTTGAAGTTACTCTTAAAGAGGAAGCTAAAGACGATCTAACCTTTCAGCTCCAAATGTTTTTATTTTTTCTGTAGATATCATGGATCCATTTACACTAAAGAGCTTGTTTTTTAGTCATTAATCTCCATAATTTTTTGAAAAACATAATAGGGTTCATCATTTGGAGGGGAATAATCCCAAGTCCTCCTTTGTTTTTAAGTATAAAAAACTCTTTCTATTACATCTTTTCCCTTTTGAAAGTATCATCATTCTCAATCTAAAAAAAACTATTACATATCATTTCAATGGACTTAATGATATTCCTAGGAAATGCAATGTAAAATTAATGGAGTTTGGAAAATAGTAACCAGTTGAGCTCGACTAGCGGTGCAAAGACTTTGAGAGCTCCAAGGTGAGATTTTTTCTATTGATCTTTGTTAATTAGGATGCTAAAATCTCTAGAGGATAGATTAGGGATTGAAATAGTAATACCTAGATAAAATATAAGAAGGGACTGCATTTTAAAGCTAGTGATAGTACTCATAATCTATTTTTTTCCTATAACAGTCTTGGATAAATTAAAGCCACTTTTGGAAAAACTAATTCTAGAATAAAAAGTTTATTAAAAATCTTCAAAGCTTTCATAAGAGCATAAATAAAAGAGTGCTTCGCCTTGGAGAGGAGTATAAGGCCATTAGCAAAACTTAAATTAGCAATCTACAGTTTTTTACACCTTCAGTGGAATTTAAAATTCTTTGTTCTCTCCACATTTCTTTTAAGGATTATATTAAATACTTCCATTAAAATGCAAAGAGTTAAGGTGAAATCGTATCTTGTTGAACCCCTTTGGAACTTTTGAAAGATTTACAAGGCTATCCATTCACTAGAATTTTAAGGGAAGGAGTAGTTATGCATTTTGAGATCTATTGAATAAAGATTTTAAGGAATTCCATAGCGTGTACAGTGTTTAGGATAAACTTTCAGTCTACAATATCATAGGATTTCTTCAAATTAAGCTTAAGAAGGAAACTCTTGCTAGTTCTTCTTTTAGAATAGGTTTTTACCATCTCTTGTGATAATGATACGCTATCACCCGTAATCCTTCTAAGTATGTAAGCCCCTTTTGAAAGATCAATGTAATTATGAAGAAATTTTCTCATCATTTGACCCATAATCCAGTAGTTGGATTCTTTCTATAAAGGAAAGGGAGTATTTACACTAGTCATCTACTCCTATTTGGACCATTTATAGAAGATAGGATTAGTCAATTTGTGTGAGCTTTTTGGAGGTGATAGGGATACCTAGGTAAGCAATTAGAAGGGGGTTCCCAAATTTCAGTTCAGTAAGTGGAAAGCCAAGAAGCTTAATCCATTGCTCATATAGAGATAAGACGAGAGATTTTTCTATAATTGATACATAGGCTAGGTAAGCTCTTAAAGGTAATTAAGGTTATCATAATTGCCTAAATTTAGTGATAACCCCCTTAAAGAATAAAATTAAGTTATCTCTAAATGATACATTCACTATATTTAGCTTCTTACACTTTTGAGTGGCACTTAAATCTCCTTTTCTATGAGATAACCTGTTTGATCAGCCTGTTAAGAATCTTCATGTTAATAGTGAAGAGGTATGGGTATAACTCTACCTGCCTAACTCCCCTAACACTTCTCACCAATTTAGTTCACTTACCATCTATCAAGATACAATAAGAAATAGCTGAGATGCATTGCTCAATCTAATTCTCAAACCTAATAGGGAAACCAAAGGGTATAAGTGAATTTAAAATAAAGGCCTAGCTTGTAGTGTCAATTTCCTTATGGTAGTCAATCGTCAATGTATATTTCTTCCCAAAGCTTTTCCTATTATAGCTTTGAAAAATTCCTGAGTTAGGAGAATGTTGTATCTTATTTACCTCCATTTAATAAAAGCCCGTTATCATGGATCAATATAGCTAGGGAGCACTACTTTGAGTTTAATACAAAGAAGCTTAGAAATAATTTTTTAAAAAGTTTTACAACAAGAAACAAGCTTGAAATCTATAAATGAATTGGGCTAGGCACCTTAAGGAGAAGATAGATAAAGGTCTTATTGAGCCTTTTGAGGATTTTACCTTGCTTAAAAAGTTCCAGTACAATATAAATCACCACATCCTTAATTATTTGCTACGATTTTGAAAGAACATAGCATTCAACCCAATTGAGTCCTTAAGCCTTATTTAGGTGGAGCTTAAATATAACCCTTTTATTTCTTATTTGGTGATGGGGGAACATAGTAACTCCTTATATTGTTAGGATATTTGATCCTTAATAATTTCCTATAATAAGGTAATGGAGCATATGGTTTTGTGAAATAATGATGAGCCTTTAATAACATACCTTGCTGAATATTTATGATTTATCCTTGTTCATTTACTAGATAGGTTATTTTATTATAGTCTCCTTGTTCATTTACTAGATAGGTTATTTTATTATAGTAAGACCTTGTCGATACATATTTGAAAAAAATTATATAAATATATATCCGTCCCTCATCCATTGGATCTAAGATTTGTATTTTAGTGTAAGAGGTTAATATGTACTGCCTGATTGTACGCATGTAGAGAAAACTGTTGTCGAGTTTTTAATTGACCATCTCGTAAAGACTGGTATAAAAGTTCCTATATCCTATCCAATTCCTTCCTTGCTTCCTCCACATCCCTCATAATGTTGCTAGGAAGTTATCTATTGAGTTTCTTGAGTTCATCTTTGATAAACATCAACTTTCTTTGTAAAATGAACATTTTATGCCCTCGGACCTCGACCCTAATGCCTCTTCAAAACTTTTACATTATTCCAAATGATTATTAAATTTAAATGGAATTTATTTCCTCCAATTCTTCTGAAACATCTTGATGACTATGGGATAATGATCTGATATTAATGGTTTTTAAAAGTTGGCTAAGTTGCCTTGAAACTCTAGTAATCAACTTTTGTTGACTAAAGCTCAATCAAAAAATTTTTAAATGAGGAGGTTTCCTTCTTATTTTTGGACCCCTAACAACCTGTCATTTTTAAATCAAATAATTGTTATCTAGTGACTTATTCCTTCAAATCTCCATTATAATTCCTCATATTGGCATTCCCCTCAGCCTATAAAGCGTATAAAGTAATATTAAAATCCTCTAATATTATCGATGAAGAATCAATAATTACATTAAGTTCTGATAGCTTGTTTCATAGTTTATTCCTATACTATAATAAAAAAAAACCACATCTCAGTAAAAGTCCTGATGAGATGTTAGGTCTAGGGAGCTTTAGAAGTATACAGCTTTACCCCTAATTTTTAGAGAGGTTGTTTTATATAAAACCACAAAAAAAGGGAAAAGAAAAGGAAAGTTTTTTTAAAAGTGTTTGTATAAGACAAAAGTCAAACAATAAACAAATAACTGTAGAAAAAACAATAGATTAAGAATAAGCATAAAGAAATTCCATATCAAAATAAAATGTAAAGAAAAAAAAGAATAATAATAATAATACAAATAATAATAATAATAATAATAATATAAAGGATAATAATAATAATAATAAAATTAATATGTAAAAATTAAAAATATAAGTAATAAAATAAATAATTTAATAAAGGTAAAGAATAAAAATAACATAAGTAAATAAAAAAACAAGAAGGAAGAGAAATAAATAAATAAATCATACAATTAATTGGAAAAAATGTTTAAGATGAGTAAATAAAAGTTTTGGCTAAATAACTAAAGGGGAAGTAATTTAGATAAAATATTTATGCTAAATATGAGACACAAGACTCAAAGGAAAAGGTTAGCTAACCTATAAAAAAGAGAAAGACCTTTTTATGTGAGATCCTTTACTCATATCCTAATTTGCCAAAGTTATCTATTGAACATTAAGTCCTCGATACTCTAGTAGAGTTATATCATTCTTCATAAGCTCTCCTCAGTTCTTCTTAGGTCTTTCTCTTTTCCTCTTATAGTTCCTAAGTACAATCTTCTTGCATTTTCTTATTGAGGCATCAGGATGCCACCTTTTAAAATGTCTGAGCCACCTAAAACTTATCTCCCTTAAATTTTCATCAATGTTAGCCACCCTTAATTTGAATCTTATCACTATATTCCTGACCTTATATTCCCTAGTAAGGTTGCACATCTAATGGAACATCCTTATCTTTACCACCATTAACTTTTTACTATACACCTATCTAATGAGCCAACGCTCTGCCCTATAGAGCATAGCATGACCTACTTTTTAAACAATAGAATTTACCTTTTAGCTTGAGTGGTATCTCCTTATCACATAAAACTTGTAATGAACCTCTCCATTCAAGCTACCCGATTTGATACAGTGATCTATATCTTCATCGATTTGGTCATTTCTTTGGATGATAGATCCTAACCTAAAAAGTTACTCTCTAACTAATCAATCTTATTCCTGCTCAATTTAAAACCCTTTGATTCTATCATATCTATCCAAAGTTCTAGCTTGGCATTGACATTATAACATTACCTAATAGTTGATTCCTCTGATAAGCATTATTATAGGCATAAAAATAAGTGATAGGTAGGAATCTCTAATCTACCTTTAACTTAACTCTCAGTTGAATGTGAAATTATAATAGTAATAATTCAAGATCTCTATTATATCTTGATAAAATACCACCATAAGTTTACCATAGAAGGGTTCCATATGATTAATGATTAGTCCCCATCCTTTTATCACAATGATCATTTTTTTGGCATATGCTTTCCACTATTTTGGTCTTTAAAATCCCTACAATATAAGGGTAAGTTTTATTAGAAAGTTAAGCAACGCCATTTGCTTACGTGGACCAGTAAGTCTTATAACATTCCATACCAATATAGACATTTGACAAGGGAATTGAAAGTTTTAAGCTTCATATTGGATTTCCTCTTAGCTACATTTTCAAATCCAATATGCTCTTCTAAAGCATCTAGGTTCAGCAGCAGGGCTTCCTACCTCTAGCACTTTTCTGAAGATATTGATAATCTACATATTTGCCATTCCTCTACTACCTTCCTTGCAATACTCGAACGCTCCCTTGCATGCTACTTCTTGCTTTCATCTTAGAGTCTGACTCCTTAACCCTTCCTTCAAGCTTCTCTTTATTATAGAGCCTCAGATATTTACCCTTGAACCTAAACTATCCTGCATCCTGTTGCTACAAACATACAACTTGCTATAATCCTCCTTACCTCTCAACACACCTATCTAAACCATACCATCTCTACCACCGAATTATAGTCGACAACACGCCTATCTAGAATACTCCATTGACATCTCTTTTGCAACCTCACTTTATAGCTTTACTCTTCATGAGCTGGGTTGCTTATTATCCAACAGACCATAAATATACTTGATAGATAGGTAATTGCCCCCACTTTCTAGTATAACTTTACAACAGACCATAAATAGGCCTAATGGATCAAAAATATTTTGCAGACTAAGGAATTTCCAAGAATATTCATATCATGTATTGAACAATTTTTGATGATTTTTTCTCATAGCATCTTGATGAATGGTCATCCTACCAGGTTTTTTGAAAGTAGCAAAGCGATCTAGAAAGGAGAACCTTTATCTCCACACATCTTCATGTTGGTGAAGCAAACTCTCCATAAGATCATTAAGAATGTTATGGTATAGAAAAAGTATTTTAAATACCACTTAAAGTATGGTAAATTTAAACTAACCAATCTTTCCTTCTATGTGGTGGTGTAATTAAGCTGAGGTCCTGTAAGTGTCTTGCTGGCATAGTAGATCGCATGCAACTTTTTATCTTTCCTTTAGCCCAATACACAACCTATAGCTTGGTCGCTTGCATCGGATATGACCTCAAATAGAAGTGTCCGGTCTGGTGGTGATAGAATTGGTGTTGATGTTAATGCCTCCTTTAGTTTGTTGAAGGCAGCCATACACTTGTCATCAAACAAAAAGGGCACATCCTTAACTAACAGGTTTGTTAAAGGTCTCGCAATTTGCAAGAAGTCTGATAAATCGATGATAAAATCCTGTGTGACCTAAGAATCCTTGCACACCTTTTACATTGCTTGGCGGTGGAAGTTTGTCTATAACTTCTATTCTCGCTTTGTTGACTTCAAATCCATGGTGTGAGATTTTATGCCCTAGCATTATCCCATTTTGCACCATAAAATGGCATTTCTCTTAACTCATCACCAAGTGTGACTCTTCAATTCTTTGAAGAACTTTGTCTAAATTGGTTAAACACATTTCGAAATAGTCTCCAAAAACTAAAAAATCATCTATAAACACCCCAATTATATCTTCAATCATATCAGTGAAGATAGAAATCATACATCTTTGAAATGTAGCCAGGGCATCGCATAGTCTGAAGGGCATCCATCTGTACACTATAGTACCATAAGGGTAGGTGAAGATCTTTTCTTTATCATTAGGGTAGATGAAGATCTAACTATATCCCAAATATCCATGTAAAAAATAATAAAACGAATGACTAACAACCCTTTTTATAATCTGGTCTATGAGCAAGAGAGGAAAATGATCTTTCTTAGTCATTGAGTTGAGTTTGCGATAATCTATGCACACTCTCCATCCTTTGATCTTTCTTGTTGAAATTACTTCTCCACTCCCACTTTCTATTACCATCATTCCACCCTTTTTAGGTACACTATTTGAGATGGGATAAGTTATCCCTCTATTTAAGAGTTTTATTATTTCCTTCTTAATCACCTCCTTCATGTTACGGTTCAACCTTCTTTGATGCTCCCTCACTG
This sequence comes from Erythroxylum longipes, assembly GCA_027563885.1. Taxonomy (NCBI): domain Eukaryota; kingdom Viridiplantae; phylum Streptophyta; class Magnoliopsida; order Malpighiales; family Erythroxylaceae; genus Erythroxylum; species Erythroxylum longipes. Next base: position 21,576 of record JAOQMS010064249.1, read on the forward strand.
TTCTATATCCTTCCTTGAGGTTATTCGGTGCATGCAAACATTTAGGCCTATACCTCGAATATCATAAATCTAGCATCCTATGGTTTTCATTTACTTTCTCACAATTGCTACCAGCTTACTTTTTTATTTCTCATTCAGTTGATTGGAGATGATTATCGGCAATGTTTGACCTTCACCTAGAAAGGCATATCTGAGATGTGTCGGTAAAGGTTTAAGCTCCAATGTTGGCGGTTTTTTTGTGGATGGTGGTATGGGTGCTTCAGTTCGAACTAATTTATCTTGATGTGCGTTTGAACATCTGACTCCTCCATCTTGTCATCTCCTTTAGACTCAAGTTTCCCATATCCATTATTTGCCTCTATTACCACTGTCTATACTTCTACAATGCAACTCTCAACTTGTTCTTGTAAATTTTGATCCATAATTTCAACCTTTATGCACACGTTGCTTGCTGTTGGGTTCTTTAAAGCCTTATTCATATTGAATTCAATATGATCTTTACCTATTCAAAGTGTTAATTTCCCTTCATGAATGTCAATTATGGCTTTCCCTGTACTCATAAATGATCGACCAAGGATCATTAGACAGTTCTTATCTTCTTCAAAGTTGAGAACCACAAAATCCATAGGAATAATGAAATTGTCCACTTGTATCAAAACATCTTCCACTATTCCAAATGGTCTTTTAATAGATTGATCATCCAACTGAATTAACATCAATGTTGGCTTGACCTTACCCAGTCCCAACTTCTTAAATATTGATAAAGGCATAAGATTAATGCTTACTCCTAAGTCACACAATCACTTTATGAATTGAAATTCATCAACCATACAGGGTATCGTGAAACTCCCTAGATCTTTTAATTTATATGGCATCTGGCTAGTGACTATAGAACTACATGTGCCAGTTAGAGCTTTCGTCTAATTATCTTCCCAAGTACACTTTTATGATAATATGTCCTTAAAATTTTTTTTCATATTTAGGCCTGTGTTCCAAAACCTCTACAAATGAGAGGTTTATCTATAACATCTTTACTGTCTCAACTAATTTTGCAAATTATGCATTCAGCTTCTCCTTTTGTAATCATTGAGGAAATGAAATCTTAGGTTGATATGGTAGAGGAGTGACATAAGGAGGAATTCGGTTATATTCACTTCTTTCTCCTTTTCTTGATCTTTCTTAATAGAAGGGAAGGGCTCCTCTATTGTCTTTATGGGTGGTTCAAGTTCCTTCCCACTTTGAAGTGTAATAGCATTTAGTTGCTCCCTCGGTTTTGTTCCCAAAATGCTAGGAACAATTCCCACATCTCACATAGAGAAAGCGCTTGACAATTGGTTTACTTGGACCTTTAAATTGTGGATTGAAGAGGCATGGTTCTTTGTTGCTTGTTCAAATTTGCCTTCCAGACTCTTTTCTGCATCGTCTAGGGATCCAAGCTTGTCTAAAAATTTTTCCAACTTGGATTCCGCTGAGTTCAGTTTATCTTGTTGGAAACCTGGTTATACTTGGGGTCTGAATTGTCCTCCAGTATTGTTCGTCCAAGAGAAGTTAGGGTGATTCTTCCACCGAGGGTCGCATGTGTTAGATAAGGATTGTATCCCCCTCCTCGTCCATAATGAGCTCACATATAACTAACTTGCTCGGAAACATTATCCTTCATCAATAAGTAACCCATCATACCATGGTCCATCTGTTCACAGAGTTCACACTTTAGTTACATGGCTTTTACTAAAGCTGAAGATGAAGCCTTTATATTGTTGAGCTGTCGAGTTAAGTTGTCAATTTTCACCTGCATCTCTATCATTTGATCAACAGCTACAATTCCTTTTTGTTCTCAGAAGGTAGTGGTTTGTCTACTCCACTCGTTCATCTATAGGCATCTATTACTTACCATCTCCTCTATCAACTCTTTTGTTTCATCTATTGCCTTTCTCATTAGTGATTCTCCTAAAGCTGCATCAATTGTGCCTCTCGTATATGTTGTTACTCCATTATAGAATGTTTGTAACAAGAACTCCTTACGTAAGTTATGCTGTTGGCATTTTTGTTACAAGTCCTTGTGTCATTCCCACGCTTCATGGATCGATTTACTATCACTTTGATGGAAGTTGGTAATCTCCTTGATAATCTTCGTAATCTTGGTAAGGGGAAAATACTTGTCTAAAAAGGCACGAACTAGTTGATCCTAAGTGGTGACATTGGTTGTGATGAGAGAGTGGTACCAGCCTTTGTTCTATCTCTTAGGGTACAGGGAAGAGCCTAATTCTTACCTCATCCTCCAACATCTGATGGTACCAAAAGGTATTGCAGATTTTAAGGAAATTTACTATATGTGTGTTGGGGTCTTCATTCGTTAGTCCATAGAATTGCACATTCTATTAAAGCATGTTTAGCAAGGCTAGTTTAATTTCAAAAGACGATGCTTGTACGAGTGGCCTAACTACTCCTTGGTTAGCTGCATTGAACCTTAGTCTCATGAAATTGATAAAGGTTCTTTGTTGATGTCCATGGTTCGCTTCGTGATCCAAATCTTGTTGAAATTCCTCAGCCATTGTTGCTTTTGCTGTAGCACCCCACACTCGTAAGAAATGTACCCGACCTCCTTAGTGATATCCGAGTACGTACCCCGTGAGGGTGGAATGCTAGAACAGTCAGTCAATCAAATTCAATACAGAAATTTATTTATTTTTAAAACAATGCACGCATATTGCGAAAAATCAATAAATAAATCAGGCCCATTTTTATTCATAAGCATTTTCAAACACATTGTCACAACCATTACATTACGAAATCATTTACATACACATTGCAAAATTCTTATGAATACATATTTTGATTCAAAAATAAAGAAATACGAAAGCAGACGCGAACTGATCCCTACCTATATCCTTACTTGGGTGCAGTGGCTACACCCCCGTTAGCCTGATGGGGTAACTCTTTTGAGCTTGAAAAAAATATTGCAAATTTTGGGTGAGTTTTGCGAACTCAATGAGTGACCATCCTCGATGGCTCTCTCAATCATATAACACATACAGTTCAAATATTTTCACATAATTTACATCACTTCATTTAACATATAGGATTACATTCAGAGCAGTCCAATTAATCATTTCAATCATTTAAA
>JAOQMS010064265.1:0-24697 GCA_027563885.1 Erythroxylum longipes
TCGGTTATACATCGTGTTGTGTTATGGTTTCTTCCGCAGCGTATTGTGAATACTCGAGCCATACGCGATCCAACACTTTAGGCACCTTCAGTTTGAAAACAGCCCCATTGGCATGACCGCTAGGCACGTTTAGTGGGCAAAAAAGCACGTTGGCAGGGTCACTAGGCACTTTCAATGGGAAGAACAGCCTATTGGAATGGCCGCTAGGCACCTTCAGAGGGAAAAATAGCCCGTTGGCATACCTTTCGTGGGAAAGCAGCCCATTGGCACAGTCGCTAGTCACCTTCGGTGGAAAAAACAACCCGTTGGGTAACTTTAACAGGCAAAATAGCCCATTGGCACACCATCGGTGGGCAAAATAGCCTGTTGGCAGGATCGTTAGGCACATTTGATGGGCAAAATAGACCGTTCAAACAATTTCGAGGCACCTTACGTGGGAAAAATAGGTTGTTAGGCACTTTTGGTGGGAAAAACAACCAGTTGGCACACCTTCGGTAGGAACAACAGCACGTTGGCACGATCTCTAGGCACTTTCAGTGGGAAAACAGCCCGTTGGGCACCGTCAATGGGGATAACAGTCTATTGGTAGGGTCGTTACACACTTACAGTGGGCAAAATACCTGTTTGCATAGTTGCTAGGCACCTTAGGTGGGAAAAACAATCCGTTTCACATTTTTGGCAAGAAAAATAGCCTGTTGATGCACCTTTGCTGGGCAAAACAGTCCGTTGGCTCGATCGCTTGGCACCTTCAGTAGGAAAAACAGCCTGTTGGCACACATTTAGTGGGTAAAACACCTTATTGGCACAGTTGTTATGCACATTCAATAGGCAAAACAACTTATTAACAGGGTCCCTCGACACTTTCAGTAGGAACTTATGGCACACTTTCGGTGGGCGAAGCAGTCTGTTGGCTAGGTTACTAGGCACCTTCAGTGGCAAAATAGCCCGTAGCGTACCTTCGATGGGAAAAATAGCCTGTTGGCACAATGTCTAGGCACCTTCGATGGGAAAACAGCCCGTTAGGCATCTTTGGTGGGAAAATCATCCGTTAGGCAACTTTGTTGGGAAAAATAACTCGTTCTCACACCTTTGATAGGCAAAACAACCAGTTAGAACACCTTTGGCGAGCAAAACAACCTATTGGCATGGTCGTTGGACAATTTTAGTAGGAAAGTTTCTAGTTGATACAGTCTCTGGGCACCTTTAGTGGCCAAAATAGCCTGTTGGTATGGTCGCTAGGCATTCTGTGGGAAAAACAGCCCATTGGCACACATTCAGTTGGCAAAACTACTCGTTGACACAGTTGCTAGACACCTTCGGTGGCAAAAGCAACTTGTTGGGCACCTTCAATTGGAAAAACAGCTGGTTGGCATTCTTTGGTTGGCAAAATAGTTTGTTGGCAGCGTCATCAGGCACCTTTGGTGTGCAAAATAGGCAGTTGGGCCGGTCGCTAGGCACCATAGGTGGGAAAAATAGTCTGTTGGGCACTTTTAGTGGAAAGACAGCCCACTGGCCCACCTACGGTGGGCAAAACAGCCCGTTAGCTTGGTCACTAGGCACCTTCGATGGGAAAAATAGCTCGTTGGAGTACCTTTAGTAGGCAAAACATCCTATTGGCACGGTGAGAAAAACAACTCGTTGCCATGGTGGTTAGGCACCGTCAGTGAGAAAACAGCCCGTTGGGCATCTTTGGTGGGAAAAACAAGCCCGGTCACACACTTTTGGTAGGCAAAACAGCCTGTTAGAACACCTTTGGTGGGAAAAACAGCCTGTTCGCATGGTCGCTAGGCACCTTCGGTGCGGAAAACACTCGGTTGGGCACCTTCAGTGGGCAAAACAACCCGTTGGTAGGGTTGCTAGGTACCGTTAGTGGGCAAAATACCATGTTGGCATAGTTGCTAGGGACCTTAGGTGGAAAAAATAGCCCGTTGGCATGATCTTTAGACACCTTTTGTGGGAAAACAGCCTGTTGGGCACCTTTAATTGGAAAAACAACATGTTGGCACACCTTTGGTAGGCAAAGCAGCCAATTGGTAGGGTCACTAGGTACCTTCGGTTAGAATAACAGCCCTTTGGCACACCTTTGGTCGGTAAACCAACCCGTAGGCAAGATCGCTAGACACCTTATGTAAGAAAAATAGTCTGTTAAGAACCTTTAATGGGCAAAACAGCACGTTGCCAATTCTTTGGTGGGAAAAACAACCAGTTGGTAGGGTCGTTAGGCACCTTTTCTGGGAAAATAGCTTGTTGGCACGATTTTTAAGCACCTTCAGTTGGAAAAAAAAACTATTAGCACACATTCGGTGGGAAAAATAGCTCATTGGCATGATCGGTAGGCACTTTAGGAGGGAAAAACTGCCTGTTGGTAACCATCAATAGGCAAAAAGCTTATGGGCACACCTTCAATGGGCAAAACAACCTATTGGCACAGTCACCAAGTACCTTCGATGGGAAAAACAACCCGTTTGACACCTTCAGTGTGCAAAATAGCGAGTTGACAAGGTAGCTAGGCACCTTCAATGGGGAAAATACCACTTATGTATGGTTACTAGGCACCTTAGGTAGGAAAAACATTTTGTTGGGCACTTTTGGTAGGAAAAACAACCTTTTGGCAAACCTTCGGTGGGAAAACAACACATTGGCAAGGTTGCTAGGCACTTTCTGTGGGTAAAATAGCCCATTGGCAAGGTCGTAAGGTAACTTTAGTGGGTAAAACAACTCTTTGTCACACCGTCATTGGAAAAGCATCCCGACGTACACCTTTGGTGGAAAAAATAGCTCGTTGGCAAGGTTGTTAGGCACCTTCAGTGGGAAACAGCCCGTTGGACACTTTCAGTAGGTAAAATAGCCCGTTGGCACAGTCGCTAGGCACCTTCGATGGGAAAATAGCCCGTTGGGCACATTCAGTGGGCAAAATAGCCCATTGGTAGGGTCACTAGGCACCTATGGTGGGCAAAATATCCCGTTGGCATGGTCACTAGGCACTTTAGTTGGAAAAAAGAATCTGTTGGGCACTTCGGGTGGGAAAAACAGCAAGTTGGCACACCTATAGTGGCCAAAATAGCCCGCTGGCATAATCACTAGGCACCTTTAGTGAGAAAAATAGCCTATTGGCATACATTCGGTAGGCAAAACACCTCATTGGCACAGTCCCTAGCCACCTTAGGAGGGAAAACAGCCTGTTGGGAACCTTCAATTAGCAAAAAAGCCCATTAGCATATCTTCGGCGTGTAAAACAACCCGTTGGCACGGTTGCTAGGCACCTTTGGTAGGAAAAACACCCCGTTAGACACATTTAGTTGGCAAAACAACCTGTTGGTAGGGTCACTAGGTACCTTTAGTACGCTAAATACCAAGTTGGCATGATTGCTAGGGACCTTAGGTTGGAAGAACAATCCGTTGGGCACTTTTGGTGGGAAAAACAGCCTATTAGCACACCTTCAGTGGGAAAAACAACACGTTGACAGGGTCGTAAGGCATTTTTAGTGGAAAAAATAGCCCATTGACAGGGTCGCAAGGCACCTTTAGTGGGAAAACAGCCTGTTGAAACAGTTGCTAGGCACCTTCAATGGGCAAAACAGCCTATTAACAGGATCCATAGGCACTTTCGGCTGGAACAATAGCCCATGGCACACCTTCGGTGGGCAAAGCAGTCCGTTGGCATGCTCGCTAAGCACCTTCAGTGAAAAAAAAGCCCATTGGGCGCCTTCGGTGGGAAAAGCAACCTATTGGTAAAGTGGTTAGGCATGTTCGATGGGAAAACAGCCTGTTGGGCATCTTTGGTGGTAAAATAGCCTTTTAGGCATCCTTGACTAGAAAAATAGCCCGATTGCACACCTTTGGTAGGCAAAATAGCACGTTAAAACACCTTTGGTGGTCAAAATAGCCCGTTGGCATATCGCTAGGCAACTTTAGTGGGAAAACATCCTGTTGGCACAGTATTTAGGCACCTTCAGTGGGCAAAACAACCTGTTGGTAGGGTCGCTAGACATTATGTGGGAAAAATAACCCATTGGCGCACCTTCGGTGGGCAAAGCAACTTGTTGGCATAGTTGCTAGCCATATTTGGTGGCAAAAATAGCCCATTAGGCACCTTCAATTGACAAAATAGCCCGTTGGCACACCTTCAATAGGCAAAAAGGCCTATTCGCAAGGTCTCCAGATACCTTCTTTGGGTACTTTTGGTGGCAAAAACAATCCATTGGGTACTTTTGGTGGGAAAAACCAACCCGTTGGCACATCTATCATGGGCAAAACAGCCCGTTGGCATAGTCGCTAGGCAGCTTTGGTGGGAAAAATAGCTCGCTGGCACAACTTCGGTGGGAAAAAAAGCCCGTTAGGAACCTTGGGTAGGAAAAACAACCCATTGGCCCACCTTTGGTAGGCAAAATAGCCTATTGGCACACCTTCGATGGGCAAAACAACCTATGGCACACCTCCAAAGGGCAAAACAGCCCGTTGGGCACCTTCAATTGGCAAAATAGCCCGTTGGCACGGTCACCTCTAGTGGGAAAACAGCTCGTTGGGCACCTTCAGTGGGCAAAATAGCCCGTTGGCACGGTCGTTAGGCACCTTTATTGGGAAAAATAGCCCATTGGGCACCTTCAATGGGCAAAACAGCCTGTTGGAAGGGTCGTTAGGCACCTACTGTTGGCAAAATACCCCCTAACACGGTTGCTAGGCACCTTAGATGGGAAAAACAATCTGTTGGGCAGTTTTGGCAAGAAAAATAGCCCGATGACTCACCTTCAATGGGCAAAACAACCCGTTGGTATGATCGCTAGGCAGCTTCAGTGGGAAAAACAGCCTATTGGCACACATTTGGTGGGCAAAACACCTCATTGGTATAACCTTAGGCACTTTCAATGGGTAAAACAACCTATTAGCAGGGTCGCTAGTCACTTTTAGTGGGAAAATTGGCTCGTGGCACACCTTCGGTGGGCAAAGTAGTTCGACGCTAGGCTTCTTTAGTGGAAAAATCAATAGTTGGGCACGGTCGGTGGGAAAAACAGCCTATTGGCACTGTGGCTAGGCACCTTCGGTGGGAAAAAAGCCCTTTGGGAGCCTTCGGTGGGAAAAACAGCCCGTTTACACACCTTTGGTAGGTAAAACATCCCATTAGAACACCTTTGGTGGGAAAAAAGCCCATTGGTATGGTCGCTAGGCAACTTCTATGGGAAAACATCTTGTTGGCACGGTTGCTAGGCACCTTCAGTGGGCAAAACAACCCATTGGCAGGGTTGCCAGGCATTCTGTGGGAAAACTAGCCCGTTGGTACATATTCGGTGGGTAAAGCAACCCGTTGGCACAATCGCTAGCCACCTTCGGTGTGCAAAATAGCCAGTTGGCAAGGTTGGTAGGCAACTTAGGTGGGAAAAATAGTTTGTTGAGCACTTTTGATGGGAAAAACAGCTCGTTGGACACCTTGGGTAGGCAAAACAGCCTGTTGGCAAACATTAGGTAGGTAAAATAGCCCATTGGCACACCTTTGGTAGGCGAAATAGCCCGTTGGCACACCTTTGGTAGGCAAAATAACTTATTGGAAGGGTGGGAGAATAGCCCATTGGCACGGTAGCTAGGCACCTGCAGTGGGAAAATAGCCTATTAGGCATCTTTGGTGGGAAAAATAGCCCGTTCGCACACTTCGGTAGGCAAAACAACTCGTTAGAACACCTTTGGTGGGAAAAACACCCTGTTGGCATGGTTGCTAGGCACCTTCGGTGGGAAAAACACCGCGTTGGGCACCTTTAGTGGGCAAAATAACCTGTTGGCAGTGTCACTAGGCACCTTTAGTGGGCAAAATACCACGTTGCCATGGTTGTTAGGGACATTAAGTGGGAAAATCAGTCCGTTGGGCACTTTTGGTGGGAAAAACAACCTATTGGCACACTTGTGGCAGGAAAAACAGCAGATTGAGACGGTCATTTGGCACTTTCAGCGGGAAAAATAGCCCATTGGAATAGTTGCTATACACCTTCAATCGGTAAAATAGCCTATTAGGAGTTCCCTAGGTACTTTTGGTGGGAACAACATCCCATGGCACACCTTTGGTGGGCAAAGTAGTCTATTGGTAGGGTCGCTGCACACCTTCAGTGGCCAAAAACCCGTTGGGCACCTTCGGTGGAAAAAACAACCTGTTGACACAGTGGTTAGGCACCTACGGTGGGAAAACAACCCGTTGGGCATCTTTGGTAGGAAAATAGCCTTTTGGGCATCTTCGGCCAAAAAAGCAGCTCTTTTCCACACCTTTGGTGGGCAAAATAGCCCGTTAAAACACCTTTGGTGGTCAAAATAGCCCGTTGGCATATAGCTAGGAAAATTTAATGGGAAAACATATCATTGGCACAGTATCTAGGAACCTTCAGTGGGCAAAACAACCCGTTGCTAAGGTTGCTAGGCATTCTATAGGAAAAACAACCTATTGGCGCACCTTCGTTGGGCAAAGGAGCTCATTGGCACAGTCGCTAACCACCTTTGGTGGGAAAAACAGCCCGTTGGGCACCTTCAATCAGTAAAATAGCCCATTCGCACAACTTTAGTGGGTAAAAAGGCCTATTCGCAAGATCTCTAGGCACCTTTGGTATGCAAAATAACCAGTTCGCATAGTCACTAGGCACCTTAGGTAGGCAAAACAGCTAGTTGTCATGGTCTTTAGGCACCTTCGGTGGGAAAAACAGCTTATTGGCATGATCGCTAGGCACTTGAGTGGGAAAAACAACTTGTTGGCACACATTTGGTGGGGAAAAAACCTCAATGGCATAATCAATAGGCACCTTCAATGGGAAAAACAGCCTATTAGTGGGAACATTGGCCAGTGGCACACCTTCGGTGGGCAAAGCAGTTCGTTGACAGGGTCGCTAGGGACCTTCAGTGGCAAAATCACCAGTTGGGCAGCTTCGGTAGGAAAAACAGCCTATTGGCACTGTGACTAGGCACCTTCGGCGGGAAACCAGCCCTTTGGGTGCCTTTGATGGGAAAAATAGCCCGTTTGCACACCTTTGTTAGGTAAAACATCTCGTTAGAACACCTTTGGTGGGCAAAAAAGCCCATTGGTATAGTCGCTAGGTAACTTCTATGGGAAAACATCCTGTTGGCACAATTGTAAGGCACCTTCAGTGGGAAAAATAGCCCGTTGGCAGGGTTGCCAGGCTTTCTATAGGAAAACTAGCTCGTTGGTACATATTCGGTGGGCAAAGCAACCCGTTGGCACAATCGCTAGCCACCTTCGGTGTGTAAAATAGCCAGTTGGCATGGTTGGTAGGCAACTTAGGTGGGAAAAACAGTCCTTTGAGCACTTTTGATGGGAAAAACAACTCGTTGGGCACCTTGGGTAGGCAAAACAACCCGTTGGCACACCTTAGGTAGGCAAAACAGCCCATTGGCACACCTTTGGTAGGCAAAATAGCCCGTTGGCATACCTTTGGTAGGCAAAACAACCTGTTGGAAGGGTGGGAAAATAGCCCACTGGCACGATAGCTAGGCACCTTCGGTGGGAAAACAGCCTCTTAGGCATCTTTGGTGGGAAAAATAGCCCGTTTGCACACTTTCGGTAGGCAAAACAGCCCGTTAGAACACCTTTGGTGGTAAAAACACCCCATTGTCATGGTTGCTAGGCACCTTTGGTGGGAAAACACCGCGTTAGGCACCTTTAGTGGGCAAAACAACCTGTTGGTAGTGTCGCTAGGCACCTTTAGTGGGCAAAATACCACGTTGCCATGGTTGTTAGGGACTTAGGTGGGAAAAACAGTCCGTTGGGCACTTTTGGTGAGAAAAAAACCCATTGGCACACCTTCGGCGAGAAAAACAGCACATTGAAACAATCATTAGGCACTTTCGGCGGGAAAAATAGCCCGTTGGAATAGTTGCTATGCACCTTCAATGGGCAAAATAGCCTATTAGGAGTTCCCTAGGCACTTTTGGTGGGAACAATAGCCCGTGGCATACCTTTGGTGGGCAAAGCAGTCTATTGGTAGGGCCACTACGCACCTTCAGTGGCAAAAAACCCGTTGGGCACCTTCGGTGGGAAAAACAACCTGTTGACATAATGGTTAGGCACCTTCAGTGAGAAAACAGGCCGTTGGGCATCTTTGGTGGGAAAATAGCATTTTGGGCATCTTTGGCTGGAAAAACAGCCCATTTCCACACCTTTGGCAGACAAAACAGCCCGTTAAAATATTTTTGGTGGTCAAAATAGCCCGTTGGCATATCGCTAGGTAACTTTAGTGGGAAAGCACACCATTGGCGTGGTATCTAGGAACCTTCAGTGGGAAAAACAACCCATTGCTAGGGTCACTAGGCATTCTATAGGAAAAACAACCCGTTGGTGCACCTTCGGTGGGCAAAGCAACTTGTTGGCATAGTCGCTAACCACCTTTGGTGGGAAAAACAGCCCGTTAGGCACCTTCAATCAGTAAAATAGCCCATTGGAACAACTTAAATGGACAAAAAAACCTATTTGCAAGGTCTCTAAGCACCTTCGGTGTGAAAAATAGCCAGTTTGCATAGTCGCTAAGAACCTTAGGTGGGAAAAATAGTCTATTGGGCACTTTTGGTGGGAAAAACAACCTGTTGGCACATCTATGGTGGGAAAGCAGCACGTTGGCATGGTCACCAGGTAGCTTTGGTGGGAAAAATAGCCCACTGACATAACTTCGATGGGAAAAATAGCCCGTTGGGCACCTTGGGTAAGTAAAATAGCCTATTGGCCCACCTTTGGTAAGCAAAACAGTCAGTTGGCACACCTCTGATGGGCAAAACAACCCGTTGGCACACCTTCAATGGGGAAAACAGCCCGTTGGGCACTTTCATTCGATAAAACAGCCTATTGGCACGATCCCTAAGGACCTTTAGAGGGAAAACAGCTTGTTGGGCACCTTTATTGGGCAAAATAGACTGTTGACATGATCACTAGTCACCTTTGGTGGGAAAAACAACCCGTTGGGAACCTATAGTGGGTAAAATAGCCTGTTGGAAGGGGTCGTTAGGCACCTACAGTGGACAAAATACCCCACTAGCATGGTCGCTATGCACCTTAGATGGGAAAACAATCTGTTGGGCACTTTTGAAGGGAAAAACAACCTGTTGGCATACCTTCGGTGGGCAAAACAACCTGTTGGCATTATCGCTAGGCACTTCAGTGGGAAAAACAACCTGTTGGCACACATTTGGTGGGCAAAACACCTCATTGGGATAATCATTAGGCACCTTCAATGGGCCAAACAATCTATTAGCAAGGTCGCTAGGCACTTTCGGTGGGAATAATAGCCCGGGGCACATCTTTGTTGGCAAAGTAGTTTGTTGGCAGGGTTGCTAGGTGACTTCAGTGGCAAAATCGCCCGTTGGGCACCTTCAGTGGGAAAAACAGCTTATTGGCACTGTGGCTAGGCACCTTCGGTGGGAAAACAACCCGTTGGACATCTTTGGGGGGGAAAACAACCCATTTACACACCTTTGGTCAAAAAAACAACCCATTAGAACACCTTTAGTGGGTAGAAAAGCCCGTTGGTATGGTCACTAGGCAACTTTAGTGGGAAAACATCCTATTGGCATGGTTGCTAGGCACCTTTAGTGGGAAAAACAGCTATTGGTAGGGTTGCCAGGCATTTTGTGGGAAAAATAGCCTGTTGACACATATTCAGTGGGCAAAGTAGCCCATTGGCACAATCACTAGCCACCTTCAGTGGGCAAAATAGCATGTTGGCAGGGCCACTAGGCATCTTTGGTGTGAAAAATAGCTAGTTGGGGCAGTTGCTAGGAACCTTAGGTGGGAAAAATAGTCCGTTGGGTACTTTTGGTGGGAAAAATAGCTCGTTGGGCACCTTGGGTAGGCACAATAGCTGGTTGGCACACCTTTGGTAAGCAAAATAGCCTGTTTGCACACCTTTGGCACACCTTTGGTAGGCAAAACAACCTGTTGGAAAGGTGAGAAAAATAGCTTATTGGCACGGTAGCTAGGCACCTTCAGTGGGAAAATAGCTTGTTGGGCATCTTTGGCGGGAAAAGTGCCAGTTCGCAAACTTTTGGTAGGCAAAACAGCCTATTAGAACACCTTTGGTCAGAAAAATAGCCCGTTGGCATGGCGCGTTAGGCACCTTTAGTGGGCAAAAGAACCTGTTGGCAGTGTCGCTAGGCACCTTCAGTGGGTAAAATACCACGTTGGCACAGTTGTTAGGGACCTTAGGTGGGAAAAACAGCTCGTTGGCACACCTTTCGTGGGAAAAACAGTACGTTGACATGGTCATTAGGCACTTTCGGTAGGAAAAATAGCTCGTTGAAAAGGTCTCTAGGCACCTTTAGTAGGAAAAGAGCCTGTTGGAATAGTTGCTAGGCACCTTCAATGGGCAAAACAACTTATTAGTAGGGTCACTGGGCACTTTCAGTGGGAAAAATAGCCCGTGGCGCACTTTCGGTGGGCAAAGCAGTTCATTGGCAGGGTCACTAGGCACCTTCAGTGGCAAAATAGCTCATTGGGCACCTTCGGTGGGAAAAAATACCTGTTGGCACGGCGGCTAGGCACCTTTAGTGGGAAAACAGCCCTTTGGTCATCTTCAGTGGGAAAACAACCCATTGGGCATCTTCGGTGGGAAAAATAGCTGGTTTGAACACCTTCACTTGGTAAAATAACCCGTTAGAACACCTTTGGTGGGTAAAACAACCCGTTGGCATGATCGCTAGGCAACTTCAGTGGGAAAGCATCCCGTTGGCATGGTCTCTAGGCACCTTCAGTAGGCAAAACAACCCGTTGGCAGGGTCGCTAGACATTCTGTGGGAAAAACAACCCATTGGCATACCTTCGGTGTGCAAAGCAGTATGTTTTTATAGTCAGTAGCCACCTTTGGTTGCAAAAACAACCCATTAGGCACCTTCAATCGGCAAAACAACTCATTGGCACACCTTCAGTGGGGAAAATAGCCTGTTGGTAGGGTCGTGAAGCACCTTCTGTGTATAAAATAGCTAGTTGGCACAGTCGCTAAGCACCTTAGGTGAGAAAAACAGATTGTTGTACATATTTGGTGGGAAAAACAACACGTTGGCATACCTACGGTGGGCAAAATAGCCAGTTAGCATGGTTGTTAGGTAGCTTAAATGGGAAAAACACCTTTGATGGGAAAAGCAGCCCATTCAGCAACTTGGGTAGGCAAAACAGCACGTTGGCACACCTATGGCTGGCAAAATAGCCTGTTAGCACACCTTCAACGGGTAAAACAACCCGTTGGCATATCTTCGAAGTGTAAAACAGCCCGTTGGATGCCTTTAGTGGGAAAAATAACTTGTTGGCATGGTCGCTAGGCACCTTTAGTGGGAAAATAGCCCGTTGGACACCTTAGGTAGGCAAAAAAGCTCGCTGGCACACCTTCGGTGGGAAAAATAGCCCGTTGGCACACCTTCAATAAAACAACACGTTGGCAGGATCGCTAGGCACCTTCAGTGGGAAAAACAGCCTATTGGCTCACCTTTGGTAGGCAAAATAGCCCTTTGTCACACCTTTAGTAGGTAAAACAGCTCGTTTGCACACCTTTGATGGACAAAATAGCCCGTTAGCACAGTCGCTAGGCACCTTCAACAAGAAAAACAGCCCATTGGCACACATTTGGTCATCAAAACAGCTCGTTGAGACAATCGCTGGGCACCTTAGGTGGGAAATTTTCCATTGGGCACCATCAATTGTAAAAAGGGCCAGTTCGCACATCTTCAATAGGTAAAACGACCTGTTGGCAGACATTCGATGGGCAAAACAGCCCATTAACATGGTCGCTAAGCACCCTAGGTTGGGAAAACTATCCGTTGGGCACCATTGGTTGCATAAAGAGACTGTTCACACACCTTCAGTAGGCAAAACAACCCGTTGGCACACATTCAGTGGGCAAAACAGCCTATTGGTACACGTTCGGTGGATGAAACACCCCGTTGGCATGATCAGTAGGCACCTTGGGTGGAAAAAATAGTCAGTTGGCACAACTTTGGTGGAAAAAACAACTCATTGGCACGGTTGTTAGGTAACTTTGTTGGGGAAAACAACCCGTTAGGTACCTTTTGTGTGCAAACCAGCCCTTTGGCACAACTTGGGTTGGCAAAATAGCCCGTTGGCACATTCGGTGGGCAAAATAGCTCGTTGGCATGATCGCTAGGCACCTTAGGTGGGAAAATAGTTCGTTGGGCACTTTTAGGGGGAAAAATAACCTACTGGAACAATCCCTAGGCACATTCAATGGAAAAAATAGCCTATTGGTACACATTTGGTGGGCAAAACAACTCATTAGCACGATCGCTAGGCACCTTAGGAGCAAAAAACAGCTCATTACCAACCTTCAATGGGCAAAACAGCCCGTTGGCACGATCGCTAGACACCTTCAGTGGGAAAAGCAGCACATTGGGCAGCTTCAGTGTGCAAAACGGCCCTTTGGCAAGGCCACTAGGCACCTTTAGTAGGGAAAATACCCCGTTGGCATGATTGCTAGGCGCCTTAGGCTACAAAAATAATCTGTTGGGCACTTTTGGTAGGAAAAATAACCCATTGGAACAGCTTCAGTGGGAACAACAACAAGTTGGTATGGTCGCTACGCACTTTCGGTGAGAAAAATAGCTTGTTGGCACACATTTGGTGGGCAAAACAACTCGTTGGCACGGTCGTTAGGCACCTTAGGAGGAAAAAATAACCCGTTGGTCACCTTCAGTGGGCCAAAAAGCCTGTTGGCACACCTCAAGTGGGCAAAATAGCTCGTTGGCACGGTCATTAGGCACCTTCGGTGGGAAAATAGCCCGTTGGGCACATTTAGAGTGCAAAATAACCCATTGGTAGGGTCGCTAGGCACTTTCAGTAGGGAAATTACCCTACTGGCATGGTTGTTAGGCACCTCAGGTAGGAAAAACAGTATGTTGGGTACTTTTGGTGGGAAAAATAGCCCGTCGGCACACCTTTAGTGGGAACAACAGCACGTTGACATGGTCGCTAGGTACTTTTAGTATAAAAAATAGCCCGTTGGCAGGGTCGCTAGGAACCTTCAGCAAAGGTGTGCCAACGGGCTATTTTTCCCACCAATGGTGGCAGTTTTCCCACCAAGGTGCCTAGCGACCATGCCAATGGGCCGTTTTGCCCATCGAAAGTGTGGCAACAAGTGGTTTTCCCACCAAAGGTGCCCAATGGGCTGTTTTTCCCACCAAAGGTGCCTAGCGTCTGTGCCAGCGAGCTGTCTTCCCCACCGACAGTGTGCCAACCTCTTGTTTTGCCTACTGATGGTGCCTAACAACGCTATATACGAGCTGTTTTCCCACTGAAGGTGCTTAGAGATCCTGTTAAGGGGTGATTTTTCCTGCTGAAGGAGTGCTTAGCGACTGTGCCAACATGCCATTTTTCCCACCCAAGGTGCCTAACAAATGTGTAAACGGGCTTTTTTGCCCACCAAAGGTGTGCTAACGGGTTGTTTTGCCTAGCAAAGGTGTGCGAACAAGTTGTTTTTCACACCAAAGATGCCAAAGAGGCCATTTTCCCATTGAAGGTGCCCAGTGACTCTACCAGTGGGTTATTTTGCCCACTGAAGGTGCCTAATGACCAGGCCAACAGGATGTTTTCCCACCGAATATACTGAGCGACCCTCCTGCCAATGTACTATTTTTCCCACCAAAGGAATTTTACCTAACAACCGTGCTAATGTGGTATTTTGCCCAGCAAAGGTCCCTAGCGACCCTACCAATGGATTGTTTTACCCATTGAAGGTGCCTAGCGACTGTGGTAATGAGTTGTTTTGCCCACGAAGGTGTGCCAACAGACTTTTTAGCCCATAGAAGTTTCTCAACAGGCTGTTTTCCCCTCCTAAGGTGCCTGGCAAATATGTGCCAACAAGCTATTTTTCCCACTAAAAGTGCCTAGTGATCGTGCCAATGAGTTGTTTTGCCCACCGAAGGTGTGCCAACAGGTTGTTTTTCCCATTGAAAGTTCCCAACGGATTGTTTTTCCCACCTAAGGTGCCCAGCGACCATGCCCATGAGGTATTTTGCCCATTATAGGTGCCTAGCGACCCTACCAACAGGCTATTTTTCCCACTGAAGGTGCCAAACAGGCTATTATTCCCATCGAAGGTGCCTAGTGACCGTACCAATGGGCTATTTTAACCACTAAAGGAACCTAAAAGGCTCTTTTCCCATTAAGGTCCCTAAAAGGCTCTTTTCCCATGAAGGTGCCTAGCGACCCCCACCAACGGGATGCTTTGCCCATCAAAGGTGTGCGCTGCGATGTTTTTCCCACTGAAAGTGCCTAACGACCCCACCAACGGGGCTTTTTGCCGGTGAACATGCCTAGTGGTTGTGCCAATGAGCTGTTTACAGACTGAATGTGCCTAGAGACCCTACTAATGGGTTATTTTTCCCACCGAAAGTGCCAACGAGCTGTTTTTCTCCCCAAACGTGCCCAACAGATTGTTTCTCCCACCTGAAGTGCCTAGCTACCCTATTATCAGGTTGTTTTGCCCTCTGAAGTTGCCTAGCAACCGTTTCAATGGGTTGTTTTCCCACCAAAGGTGCCTAGCGACCTTACCAACAGGATGTTTTGCCCACCGAAGGTGTGGCAATGGGTTGTTTTTCCCATCGAAGTTATGCCAGCAGGCTATTTTTGCCACTGAAGGTTCGTAGCGACCATTCCAAAAGGTTGTTTTACCCATCAAAGGTGTGCCAACATGCTATTTTTCTCACCAAAAGTGCTCGATGGACTATTTTTCTCACGTAAGGTGCCTAGGGACCATGCCAACAGGCTATTTTGGCCACCGAAGGTGCCTAGCAACCCTACCAACGGACTATTTTTCCCACCGAAGGTGTGCCAATAGGCTATTTTCCCACCAAAGGTGGCGAACGAACTATTTTCCCACCAAAGGTGCCTAGTAACCGCCAACGGGTTGTTTTGCCCATCAAAGG
Source organism: Erythroxylum longipes (assembly GCA_027563885.1). Taxonomy (NCBI): domain Eukaryota; kingdom Viridiplantae; phylum Streptophyta; class Magnoliopsida; order Malpighiales; family Erythroxylaceae; genus Erythroxylum; species Erythroxylum longipes. The sequence goes on from JAOQMS010064265.1 coordinate 14,905, forward strand.
TATGCCAACGGGCAGTCTTTCCCACCGAAGGTGCCTAGCGGCCTTGCCAACGAGCTATTTTGCCTACTGTAGGTGTGCCAACGGGCTATTTTTCCCAACAAAAGTGCCCAATGGACTGTTTTTCCCACCTAATATGCCCAGTGACTGTGCTAACAGGCTATTTTGCCCACCAAATGTACCTAACCACCATACCAACAGGCTATTTTGCCTACCAAAAGTGTGCCATTGGCTTGTTTTGCCTATTGAAGTTACCCAACGGTCTATTTTTTCCATCGAAGGTGACTAACAACTGTGCCAATAGGTTGCTTTGCCCACTGATGGTGTGCCAACAGGCTGTTTTTCCCACTGAAGGTGTGCCAACGGGCTTTTTTGCCTATTGAACGTGCTCAATAGGTCGTTTTCCCTTCTAAGGTGCCTAGGGACCCTACCAATGAGTTGCTTTGCCCACTGAAGGTGGTTACCAGGCTATTTTTCCTATTGAAAGTGCCTATACCCTATCAACGGGTTGTTTTTTGACTATAAGGTACCTAGAGACCCTGCTAACGGACTATTTTCCCACCAAAAGTGCCTAGAGACCCTGATAATGGACTATTTTTCCTATCGAAAGTGCCTAGAGACTATGCCAACATGCTTTTATTCCTACCGAAGGCGTGTCAACTGGCTATTTTTACCACCCAAAGTGCCCAACAGACTGTTTTTCCTACCTAAAGTGCCTTGCAACTCTTCCAAAGATCTATTTTGCCCACTGATTGTGCCTAGCGACCCTGCCAACAGGTTATTTTCCCAATAAAAGCTGTGCCAATGAGCTATTTTGCCCATTGAAGTTGCCTAACAGGTTGTTTTTGCCACAGAAGGTGACTACCGACTGTACCAACAGGCTGCTTTGTCCACCAAAGGTATGCCAACAGGTTGTTTTTCCCTTCGAAGGTGCCTAGCGACCCTGCCAACAGGATGTTTTGCGCACTGAAGGTGCCTAGAGACCGTGCCAATAGGATGTTTTCCTATTGAACGTGCCTATCGACTATGCCAACGGGCCATTTTTCCCACCAAAGGTGTTATAACATGCTATTTTACCTACTGAAGGTGTGTGAATGGGTTGTTTTTCCCCCCAAAGGTGTCCAACGGGCTATTTTCCCACCAAAGGTGCCTAGACATCGTGCCAATGGGCTATTTTTCATACTGAAATTGCCCAACAGGCTGTTTTGCCACAAAATGTGCCTAGCGACCTTGCCAATGGACTACTTTGCCCATCGAAGGTGTGCCACGGGCTAGTTTTCCCACCTAAAGTGCCTAGCGACCCTGCTAACAAGCTGTGTTGCCTACTAAAGGTGCCTTGCAACCATTTCAATGGGCTATTTTCCCACTGAAGGTGCCTAGCGACCCTACCAATAGGCTATTTTTCCCACTGAAAGTGCCCAATGACCTTGTCAACATGATGTTTTTCCCAATGAAGGTGTGCTAACAAGCTATTTTTCGCACCAAAAGTGCCCAACATATTGTATTTCCCACCTAAGGTCCTTAGCAACTGTGCCAATGTGGTATTTTGCCCACTGAAGGTGCCCAACAGGGTTTTTATCGCATCAAAGTCACCTAGCGATTGTTCCAATGGGTTGTTTTGTACAGCAAAGGTGTGCCAACGAGCTTTTTTGCTCACTGAAGATGCCCAATAGGTTGTTTTTCCCCCCCGAATGTGCTAACAGGTTATTTTGCCCTCCTAAGTTATGCTAATGGGCTGTTTTACCCACTAAAGTTGCCCAACGGGTTGTTTTCTCTATCAATGGTGCCAAATGATCGTGCCAACGATTTGTTATGCCCATCAAAGTTGTGCTAACAGGCTGTTTTTTCCACCCAAGGTGCCTAGTGATAATGCCAACGGGTTGTTTTGCCCATCGAAGGTGCACCAACGAGTTATTTTGCCCACCGAATGTGTGGTAACGAGTTGTTTTGCCTATCGAATGTGTACCAACGGGCTGTTTTTCCCATCGAAGGTGCCCAATGGGTTATTTTGCACCAAAGATGTGCCAATGGGCTATTTTTCACACCAAAACTACCCAAGGGACAGTTTTTCCCACCAAAAGTCCCTAAAAACCATGCCAACGTGGTATTTTGCCCACTGAAGGTGTCTAGCGACCCTACCAATGAGTTTTTTTGCCCACTGAAGGTGTCTAACAGGGTGTTTTTCCCACTGAAGGTGCCTAGCAATTGTGCTAATGAGCTATGTTGCCCACCGAAGGTGTGCCAACAGGATTTTTTGCCCATTGAAAGTGCGCAACGAGTTGTTTTTCCCTCCTAAGGTGCCTAGCAATTGTGCCAACCAATTGTTTTACCCACTGAATGTGTTCCAACAGGCTGTTTTTCCTACCGAAGGTGCCCAACGATCGTGTCAACGAGCTGTTTTACCCACTGAAGGTGTGCCAACGGGCTATTTTTCCCACCGAACGTGTCTAGTGGTCGTGCCAACAGGCTATTTTCCTACTAAAGGTTCCTAGCGACCCCACTAATGGGCTATTTTCCCATTGAAAGTGCCTAGAGACCATGCCAACGTATTGTTTTTCCCACCGAAGGTGTACCAATGGGTTGTTTTTCCCACCGAAAGTGCCCAACTAGCTCTTTTTTCTCACCTAAGGTGTGCCAACTGGCTGTTTTGCCCACCCAAGGTGTGCCAACGGGTTGTTTTGCCCACTAAATGTGCCTAACGGGCAGCTTTCCCCACCAAAGGTGCCTAACGATTGTGCCAACAGGCTGTTTTGCCCACGAAAGGTGTGCCAACTGGTTGTTTTTCCAAAACAAGCTACCTAGTGATCGTGCCAACGGGTTGTTTTGCCCACCAAAGGTGTACCAACGGGTTGTTTTACCCTCCGAATGTGTGCCAACGGGTTGTTTTGCTTACTAAAGGTGTGTGAACAGTCCTTTTTCCAATCGGTGGTATGTAACAGACAATTTTTCCCACCTAACATGCCCATCAAATGTGTGCCAACGTGTTGTTTTGCCCATCGAATGTGTGCCAATGGGCTATTTCGCCTACTGATGGTGTGCTAACGGGCCATTTTTGCAACCGATGGTGCCTAACGGATAATTTTTCCCACCTAAGGTGCCTAGCGACCTTCTCAATGGGCAGTTTTGTCAACCAAATGTGTGCCAATGGGTTGTTTTTCCAACCAAAAGTGCCTGGTGACAGTGCTAACAGGTTGTTTTGCCCATCAAAGGTGTGCTAACGACTATTTTGCCTATAAAAGGTGTGCCAACGGGCTATTTTGCCCATTGAAGGTGCCTAGCGACCGTGCCAATGGGATGTTTTCCCACTAAAGGTGGTTAGCGACCTTACCAACGTGCTATTTTGCCCATCGAATGTGTGCCAATAGGTTATTTTTCCCATTGAAGGTGCCTAGCGATCGTGCCAAATGGTTGTTTTGCCCACTGAAGGTGTGCCAACAGGCTATTTTCCCACCGAAAGAGTACAACAGATTGTTTTTCCCACCTAAGGTGCCTAGTGACCGTACCAATGGGATATTTTGCCCACCGAATGTGCCAACGAGCTATTTTGCCCGTCGAAGGTGTGCCGATGGGTTGTTTTCCCACTAAAGGTCCCAACGGGTTGTTTTTCCCACTGAAGGTGCCTAATGACTGTGCCAACGTGATATTTTTCCCATCGAAGGTGTGCCAACGGCCTGTTTTTCCTACAAAAAGTGCCCAACGGATTGTTTTTCCTACCTATGGTGTCCAGCAACCATGCAAACGGGGTATTTTCCCCACTGAAGGTGCCTAGTGACCCTGCGAATGGATTGTTTTGCATACTAAAGGTGCCAAGGGGTTGTTTTTCCCACCAAAGGTGCATAGCGACCATGCCAACAGGCTTTTTGCCCACTAAAGGTATGCGAACAGGCTCTTTTCCCACTGAAGGTGTGCCAACAGGTTTTTTTTTGGCTTCTTAGGTGGCTAGCGATCATGCCAATGGACTGTTTTGCCCACCGAATGTGTGCCATTGGGTTGTTTTGCTGACTAAAGGTGTGTAAACGTGCCATTTTTATAGCCGATGGTGCCCAACTGACAGTTTTTCCCACCTAAGGTACCTAGCGACTGTGCCAACGGGCTATTTTTCCCACCAAAGCTACCTAACGATTGTGCCAACGGGCTGCTTTACCTACCGAACATGTGCCAATGGGCTGTTTTGCTAACGAAAGGTGTGCCAATGGGCTGTTTTACCTACCGAAAGTGTGCCAACGAGGTTGTTTTTCCACTGAAGGTGCCCAACAGGCTGTTTTCCCACCAAGGTGCCTAGCGGTCAAGCCAACAGGTTGTTTTTCCCACTGAAGGTGCCCAACGGGCTGTTTTCCCATCAAGGTGCCTAGCGGTCAAACCAACGGGTTGTTTTTCCCACTGAAGGTGCCCAATGGGTTGTTGCCAATGGGCTATTTTTCAGCCTGAAAGTGCCTACCGATCTTGGCAATGGGTTATTTTGCCCACGGAGGTGTGCCAATAGGCTGTTTTGCCCACTGAGGGTGCTTAGCAACCTTGTCAACGGGCTATTTTTCTCACCAAAAGTGCCCGACGATAGTGCCAACGTGTTGTTTGTCCCACTAAATGTGTGCCAATGGGCTGTTTTACCTACCAAAAGTGCTCAACGGATTGTTTTTCCCACCTAAGGTCCCTAGGAACAATGCCAATGTGGTATTTTGTCCACTAAAGGTGCCTAGTGACCTACCAATGTGTTGTTTTACCCACTAAAGGTTCCCAATGGGGTTTTTTCCCACCGAAGGTACCTAGCGACTGTGCCAATAGCCTATTTTTCCTACCAAAGGTGTTCAAATGGGTTGTTTTTCATACCAAAGATGCCCAATGGGCTGCTTTCCCACCAAAGGTGCCTAGACACCGTGCCTACGGGCTGTTTTTCCCACCGTGCCAACAAGCTGTTTTGCCTACCAAAGGTTTGCCAACGGGCAGTTCTTCCCACCAAAGTTGTGTTAGCAGGCTGTTTTTCCCACCAAAGTTGTGCTAGCGAGCTGTTTTTCCCACCGAAGGTGCCTAAAGACCATGCCAACTGACTGTTTTGCCTACCATTGGTGTACCAACGGGTTGTTTTTCCTACCAAAAGTTCCCAACGAACTGTTTTTTCCACCTAAGGCACCTAGCGACTATGCCAACTGGCTATTTTGCACATCGAAGATGCCTGGTGACCTTACGAACAAGCTATTTTGCCTACTGAAGGTATGCCAACAGGCTGTTTTGCTGATTGGGGGTGCCCAACGGGTTATTTTCTCCATCGAAGGTGGCTAGCAACTGTACGAACGAGCTATTTTCCCCACTAACGGTGTGCCAACTGGTTGTTTTGCCCACTGACGGTGCCTAGCAACTTTGCATACAAGCTATTTTCCTATTGACTAAAAACCCTGCCAAGGGGCTTATTTTTCCCACTAAAGGTGTGCCTAACGACTCTGCCAATGTGCCATTTTTCCTACCTAAGGTGCCTAACGAACATGTAAACGGGATATGTTTCCCACCAAAGGCGTTCTAAAAGGCTTTTTTGCCTACCAAAGATGTGCGAACGGGGTATTTTGCCCACCAAAGATGCCCAAGAGGCTGTTTTCCAACCGAAGGTGTCCAGTGACCCTACCAACAAGCTGTTTTGCCCGTTGAAGGTGCCTAACGACCATGCCAACAGGCTGTTTTTCCACTGAAGATACCTAGCAACCTACCAATGGGCTATTTTCCCTACCAAAAATGCCTACAACTATACCAACGTACTGTTTTTCCCACCAAAGGTGTGCCAACGAGCTGCTTTTCCCACCAAAAGTGCCCAACGAAGTGTTTTTCCCAGCTAAGGTGCCTAGCAATCGTGTCAACGTGGTATTTTGCCCACCGAAGGTGCCTAGCAACCATGCCAATAAGTTGTTTTGCCCACCAAAGGTGTGACAATAGGTTGTTTTGCCCACTGAAGGTGCCTAATGGACTATTTTCCCACTGAAGGTGCCTAGCAACCGTGCCAACAGGTTGTTTTGCTCACCAAAGATGTGCCAACGAGTTGTTTTACCCACCGAAGGTGTCGAGTGACCGTGCCAACGGGTTGTTTTGCCCACCAAAGGTGGGCTAATGGGTTGTTTTTCCTACTGAAGGTGGCTAACAGGTTGTTCTTCCCACTGAAGGTGCCTAGCGGCTTTGCCAGCGGGCTGTCTTCTCACCCAATGTGCCTAGAGACCCTAACAAGGGGGTTGTTTTTCCCACTGAAGGTGTGCCTAGTGACTGTGCCAACGTGCCATTTTCCCACCCAAGGTGCCTAGCAAATGTTTAAACAGGCTATTTTGCCCACCAAAGGTGTGCTAATTGGCTGTTTTACCTATCAAAGGCGTGTGACTAGGCTGTTTTACTGATCGAAGGTGTGTGAACGGGCTATTTTTCTATTGAATGTGCCCAACGACCCTACCAACGGGCTATTTTGCCCACTAAAGATGCGTAACAACCGTGCCAATAGGCTATTTTCCCACTAAAGGTACCTAGTGACCCTACCAATGGGCTATTTTTCCCAGCAAAAGTGCATAGTGACCGTGTCAACGTACTGTTTTTCCCACCAAAGGTGTGCCAACAGGCTGTTTTTCCTACCAAAAATGCCTAACGGAATGTTTTTCCTACCTAAGGTGCCTAGCGACCATGCCAATATTTTACCCACAAAAGATGTCTAGCAACCATACCAACGTGCTGTTTTACCCACCGAAGGTGTGCCAATGGTTTACCCGTTGAAGGTGCCCAACAGGTAATTTTTCCCACGAAAGGTGCCTAGCGATCGTGCCAACAAGCTGTTTTGCCCATCGAAAATGTGCCAATGGGCTGTTTTACCCATAGAAGGTGCCTAGCGACTGTGCCAATAGGCTATTTTCCCTACCGATGGTGTGCCAACAGGTTGTTTTAACCACCGAAGGTGCCCAACGGGCTATTTTTCCTACAAAAGGTGCTTAGCAACCATGCCAATAGGGAATTTTGCACATAAAAGGCACCTAGTGACTGTGCTAACGTGCTATTTTTCCCACCGAAGGTGTGCCAACCGGTTGTTTTGCCCATTGAAGGTGCCCAATGGGTTATTTTTCCCACCGAAGGTGCCTAACGACCTTGTCAACGAGATGTTTTGCCCATCGAAGATGTGCTAACGGGCTGTTTTACATATAGAAGGTGCCTAGCGACCATGCCAACTGGCTGTTTTGCCCACCAAAGGTGCACCAACGGGCTGTTTTACTCATTGAAGGTGCCTAGCATGTCAATAGGTTGTTTTGCCTATCAAATGTTTGCCAACGGGCTATTTCTCCCGTCAAAGTTACCTACCGACCATGCCAATAGGTTGTTTTCACACTAAAGGTACCTAGCGATCCTACCAACTGGTTGTTTTCCCACCTAAGGTGCCTAACGATCGTGCTAACTAGCTATTTTACCAAATGTGCCAACAGGCTCTTTTGCCCACCAAAGGTGTGTCAATGGCCTGTTTTGCCCATTAAAGTGGCCCAACGGATTGTATTCGCATCGAAGGTGCCCAACAACCATGTTAACGAGCAGTTTTGTCCATCGAAGGTGTGCGAACGTGCTGTTTTTTGTATAAAAGGTGCCAAGCAACCCTGCCAACGGGCTATTTTGCCCACTGAAGATGTACCAAAGGGCTATTTTTCCCACCAAAGGTGTTTAGTGACCATGCCAACGGGCTATTTTACCCACCATAGGTGAGCAAACAGGTTGTTTTTTCCACCAAAAGTGCCTAACGGATTGTTTTTCTCACCAAAAGTGCCTAACGGATTGTTCTTCACACCTAAGCTACCTAGGGACCATGCGAACGGGCTATTTTGCCCACCAAATGTGCAAAGCAACCTTGCCAATAGGCTCTTTTGCCCACCAAAGGTGTGCCAATGGGCTATTTTGGCCATTGAAGTTGCTCAACGAGCTGTTTTTGCCACCGAATGTGACTAGCGACTGTGTCAACAGGCTGCTTTGCCCATCGAAGGTGTGCCAACGGGTTGTTTATCCCATTGAAGGTGCCCAGCAACCTTGCATACGGGTTGTTTTTCCCACTGAAGGTGCTTAGAGACTGTGCCAACGAGATGTCTTGCCATCCAAGATGCCTAGCGACCATGCCAACGGGCTGTTTTTCCCACCAAAGGTGTTCTAACAGGCTGTTTTGCCTACCCAAGGTGTGCGAACGACTATTTTTCCCACCAAAGATGCCTAGTCACCATGTCAACGGGCTATTTTTCCCACCAAAGGTGCCCAATGGGCTATTTTGCCACTTAAAGTGCCTAGCGACCCTACCAACAAACTACTTTGCCCACCGAAGGTGTGCCACAGGTTATTTTTCCCATCAAAAATGCCTAGCGACCCTGCTAATAGGCTGTTTTCCAGCTGAAGGTGCCTAGCGACCCAACCAACGGGCTATTTTCCCACTGAAGGTGCATAGCGACCATACCAACAAGCTACTTTACCCAGCAAAGGTGGGCCAACGGGTTGTTTTTCCCACCAAAAGTGCCTAATTAGTTGTTTTTGCCACCGAAGGTGACTAGTGACTGTGCCAACGGTCTGCTTTCCCATCAAAGGTAGGCCAATGGGCTTTTTTCCCTCCAAAGGTGCCTATCGGCCCGGTGAATAAGATGTTTTTCCTACCAAAAGTTCCTAGCAACCCTACCAACGGGGTTTTTTGCCCACTAAATGTGCTTATTGGTCGTGCCAACGGGCTGTTTTAGACTGAAGGTGCCTAGAGACCTTGTTAACGGGCTATTTTTTCCACCGAAAATGTCTAAAAACCATGCCAACATGCTGTTATTCCCACTGAAGGTGTACCAATGGGTTGTTTTTCCCGTCAAAAGTGCCCAATAGACTGTTTTTCCTGCCTAAAGTGCCAAGTGACCTTGCTAACATGTTGTTTTGCCCACTGAAGTTGCCTAGCAACTATTCCAATGGGCTGTTTTCCTAATGAAGTTGCCTAGCGACCCCTACCAATGGGATGTTTTGCCCAACAAAGGTGTGATAATGGGTTTTTTCCCACCAAAGGTGTGCTAGCGGGCTATTTTTGCCACTGAAGGTCCTTAGCGACCATGCCAACGGGCTTATTGCCCATCGAAGTTATGCCAACTTGCGGTTTTCACCAAAAGTGCCCAATGGATTGTTTTTCCTACATAAGGTGCCTAGCAACGGTGCGAACGAGCCCTTTTGGCCATCGAAGGTGCCTAGCGACCCTTCTAATGGACTATTTTGCCTATCGAACATGTGACGAGCTGTATTTCGCACCAAAGGTGGCCAACAGGCTGTCTTGCCCATCAAAGGTGTATTAACGGGCTATTTTTCCTACCGAAGGTGCCTAGTGACTTTGCCTTTTTGCCTACTGTAGGTGTGCCGATAGGTTGTTTTCCCATCAAAAATGCCCAACGAACTATTTTTCCCACCTAAAGTTGCCTAATGGGTTATTACCAATAGGCTGTTTTTCAGCCCGAAAGTGCCTACTGATCTTGGCAATAGGCTGTTTTGCCTATGGAGGTGTGCCAACGGGTTGTTTTTCCCACTAAAGGTGTCTTGCGGCCCTACCAACGAACAATTTTTCTGACCAAAAGTGCGTAGCGACTGTGCCAACATGTTGTTTTTGTAACACCCCACTCCCGTTGGATCCGAACCCGATATCGATGGTGATACCCGAATCCGTGCCCCCGCGAGAATGGCGTGTCACGTCACTTACTATTTAAAAACTCGGTATACTTTTTTTTTTTGAATTTAAAACTTTTATCAATGGTCATAAATGTGGGCCCACTTTTCTTTTTCAAAACATTTTGTTACT